>JAWPHD010012943.1:0-72100 GCA_037043455.1 Cyrtodaria siliqua
TGTCCCTTTCCCCAGTGGAGGAGACATCTGTTTTTACGAAAAACAACCTCTAGTTTTAATCTGGTGTGGTTATTTAGGGACTAGAGGCACAACACAATTATGTTAAACGAGTTTTGACCACCTGCATAAAGAGGCCCCTCTACAGGGGTACAACTAGTAGAACTTGCAGTAATTTATAATAACGGGAGTTTCGATTTTGTGATGCTAACTCCATCCATACCCTTTGAGATTTCATGTTCATGTGTGGTGTATTTCTTAGTTAAGAATGTGTATCTATGCACAATAAGTTTTTGTATTTTAATTCTATCTGCTGGGGCCCCCTAGTGGGTAATCAGGTAAAAAAACACAAAAATTAATAGCTTGTCCAAATATGAATGCATTTATAAAACGGGTTTTGTCCTGTAGTTTAAAGGGGCCCCTCTACATGGATACCAACTTCGGGACCTTGCCGTAATTCATATGTCGGACTGCCATATTTCTCATTGCAGGGCAAAGTTTTTTTCATAAGTGCCACAACAGGTAATATTCACAAACACACACCACAGACTCCATATAGCCAGTAGAGCGATACAGGCCCTCTTGGGCCTCTTGTTTTAACTCTTTTTTTCCATTTTTTTGCAGAAAGACCCATATTTATCCCTTTATTTAGTTATTATGTCATAGAAATATATCAATACAATTATTAATAAAATAATTAATAAGCTTTTAAAATATATTTTTATTGAATTATTCCATAAATCAGTAGTTTTAGTTATTTTTCCAACTGAAATTTTTGACCTAAAAAATACATTGAGGGATAACGAACCTTTGGGAACCCTTTTAAAAATATGGAGACATATATAACATATATTTGAGGAAAGTTTGGTGTTTTTGTCCGGCGTGTTTATATCCATCTGGGTTTTGGTCCCTAGCTAATAAACTTATGGTCCTCTACCAAGTTTGTTCAGACCTGGGGGGTCTTAATTATAGGGAAAATCTTCTCAGAAATCGCTTTGTCAGTTTTGACCAAACTTCACATGGATGATCCTTAGGTGGATGTTTTTCAAATTTGTTAAAATTAGGTCAGTGCAACATTCAACATTCAAGATGACCACCATAAAAAAATATTTTAATTACTTCTTGTACACTGGGAACCTAGGGACGTGGGTACAAATCCCACTGGAGGTAAACTTTTTATATGCCTGTCTTGACGGGACATATTATGTGATCGCGCATGAAAGGCGGGCGGATGGCCGGCTGTGTAGTGTCTGCTCCATAACTGGAGTAATTTCAATCCCATCTTGTTTATGGTCACAATAGCTCGGTCAAGTTCGATAACCAATGCTATTGCACAAGAAACACATATGAATTATGGCCCTTGGATTGTTGAAAATTGACAAGTGTCCGCTCCATAACTGGAGCAATTTTAATCCAATCTTGATGAAACTTGGACACAATATTTATGGCCACAATAGCTCGCTAAGTTTGATAACTACTGCTATTGCTCAAGAAACACTGGAGTTATGGCCCTTGGATTGTTGAAAATTGACGGTGTCCGCTCCATAACTGGAGTAATTTGAGTAATTTTAATCCAATCTTGATGAAACGTGGGACACACAATAGCTTGCTCAAGTTCGATAACCACTGCTATTGCTCAAGAAACACCGGAGTTATGGCCTTTTATTTTTTTTTAAAAATTGATAATTTCTCCTCAATAACTTTTATAATCTGATCTTGATGAAACTTGGGGACAATGTTTATGGACATATTATCTCAGTTAAGTTTGATAACCAGCCGCATTGCAGGCATAATGCCAATTTTTATGAAAATTCACAGGAAGTATCAGTAAGATGTCTAGTAGTGCATAGTGTCCGGACATTTTGTTTGATTTTTGGAGAGTAATGGTTCTCTTGATGTTTTTAGAATGTTAAGCTTGTCCGCTCAACTCCTCCGTTTTTCATCCGATTTTCATGCTAGTACCACAATGATTTCTAGTAGCGCATATTGTCAGGGCATTCTAGTTGAATGATGTTTGGCAGAGTTATTGGACTTCGAAGTTTTTCAAGTGAAGCATTTCTGCTCAACTCCTACATTTTTGTCTGATTTTCCTTGAAACTTGGTAGGAAATATCAGTATCTAGTTGCACATATTGTCAGGACATTCTTTCCTGTTGTTTTTTTAAAGTTAAAGGACTTTGAAGATTTTCAAAGATAAAGCTTGTCTGCACAACTCCTACATTTTTCAGCCGATTGTACCGATGTGTACCTTTATTTGGGGAGCATCCATCGGTTATACCGATTTCTTTTTTTTTTTGTGTTCATGGTTTTTTTTTTGTTTTTTTTTGTAAACTTGTTTCTTTTTAAATTGTTAGCATGGGGTGATGGGTTTAAATTTCATTTGTGGGTGTTGTTGTGTTTTGCACTTGTAAAAAAGGGAATTTAATGATGAAACCGCTTGATATAAGAGCCATTTTAGCTCGTAGAGCATTCACAGGCCCCTTGTTCTTTATTATTATTAATGATCACTAACACCTGGACTATCAAGCTTTCATACCCAATCCAACCCCCTTCTCCAAGAAGCAAAACCGGGGTTGGTTGAGATTATGAAATAAAACCTTAATTTTGGCTTAAAAAGTTTGCATATTGTAAAATTAAAACATTTAATAGGTATTTTAAACAGGTTATCACATTTTTTCAGTAAAAACGTTTTTAAACATGTTTTATTGTCGAAATATCCATCATAAAATCCTTCTAATATAAGCTTTCCCATCGCTTAATGGAATTAAGACGGGACCACATTATGTTTGCTCATTTGAAGTCCCTGGGGGTCAAAGATGGTCGCGCCCACATTGTCCAACGTTTGCTATAGAGATTTTCCATGTTTTTACATAATTTCTTGGGGGGAAAAAAATTAAAAATTCTTCAATCAACATTTGCGAGGAGACACTTGATCATCAGGTGGTTGATTCATGGCCATTTTTGCTCTCTTGTTTGTGGTGACTACTCTGAAATTTCTTGATAGATTTAATAAAGCTAGAGAGATGCCTTTTCCTCTGCAGACATATGGTAGATGCATTTATCTTATTATTTGTATTAGTTATAATTATAAATATTATCTGTTACAGGTTAAAACACCAAGAAAGAAAAACTGAGATATTGAAAGATCTTGCAGAAACTACAAAGCGCACAACAGTGTTTGAGTCTCAGTTGAAAAGGTTTGTGCCCTTAAATTGGTCTTATTAGTCCCCTACCAGTGAACAGGAGGTAGACTATAGAATAACGCCATGTCCATCCCTCCATCCAACATTTTTTCAGCTCAAATTAAAAAAAACACAAAAAAACATTTGAAATAGTTTCTAGGTCACATTGGTCTGACGATGTGCAGGGTAGCGATTTAAGGGCGCAAAAACTAGCGATTTTTGATGACTGGTGTTTTTTGTTTTTTTTTTAAATAGAAAATTCATTTTATAAGCAAAGATTATTGTGATAATTCATTTATGCACGTTTGATTTTTAACCAGGTTTTTGTCTCGCCTTTTCAAAGAAAAAAAGAGACATAGGTGTTGCTTTTCCGGTGGCGGCGGCGGCGTCAACATTCAAGTTTTGCGTTTAGGTCATTTTCTCACAAACTGTATGCACTAGACCTTTCAAACTTTGCTTATAGTAGTATCATGGGTGGTACATCGCAAAGTGACAAAGCAAATGTGGAAGTGACCTTGACCCTCCAAGCAAAGGGCAGATAACTTACTAATTTTTAGGTTCAACTTTTGCGTTTAGGTAACTTTTTCACAAACGGTATGCACTAGACCTTTCAAATTTGCTTATAGTTGTATCTTGGGTGGTACATGGCAACGTGACAAAGCAAATGTGGAAGTGACCTTGACCCTCCAAGCAAAGGGCAGATAACTTAATAATTTTTAGGTTCAACTTTTGCATTTAGGTCACTTTTTCACAAACTGTATGCCCTAGACCTTTAAAACTTTGCTTATAGTTGTATCTTGAGTAGTACATCGCAATGTGACAAAGCAAATGTGGAAGTGACCTTGACCCTCCAAGCAAGGGCAGATAACCTTATAATTTTTACTTTCAACTTTGACGTTTAGGTCACTTTTTCACAAACAGTATGCACTAAGACCTTTCAAACTTTGCTTATAGTTGTATCTTGAGTGGTACAGTGCAACGTGACAAAGCAAATGTGGATGTGACCTTCACCATCCAAGCAAAGGGCAGATAACTTTAATTGTTACATTTACATCACTTTTTCATGAACTAGAATTATGCACTAGATGTTTTAAACCTAATTTATAGCTTAATCTTTGGAAGAAAACATATTCTGTTTTGACATAGTTGTGTCTTCGGTAGTGCTTTTTTTTTTTGGATGCCTGGATTTCATCTATGACCTTGACCTACTTTTTGGACCTGATGATTTTTAGCTCTTCTGGCCAAAGGCCTTCATTTTTCATCCAATCTATACCAAACTTTACCAGATTGTTATTGTCAATGAAAGCTGCACAAGTTCAAAAACCAGCGAGATCAGACCAATAACAGCGGAGTTATTGCCCTTGATTTAGTTAAAAATGCTATTTAGCCACGTTAATACAATAGGGCTATCACTTTACCAAACTTTACCAGATGTTTTGCCTTTTTTTTTATATTATTAGTATATATATATATTTTTTAATTTTTTTTTTATATATATATATATATATATATATATATATATATATATATATTAAAAAAAATTTTATTTTTTTATTTTTTAATTTTTTTATATTTATTATTTTTTTTTGTTTATTTTAATCTTGTTTAAATTTTTTAATTCATTATTTTTTTTTGGTGTTAACACCGAGTTAGCAGGAAGCATTGCTGTGCCTATTGCATTTTTAGCTCTACTGGCCAAAGGCCAGCAGAGCTTATGGGATGGCGAGTTGTCCGTCGTCCGTCGTCCGTCCGTCCGTCTGTTAACTTTTACCTTGTGAACACTCTAGGGCCTTCATTATTAATCGAATCTTTACGAAACTTTGCCAGTGTCTTTATATCAATGAAAGCTTGGACAAGTTCGAAAACCAGCCGGATCGGATACATTTCACCGGAGTTATGGCCCTTGTTTTGCTGGAAAATGCCATATTAAGCCTTGTGAACACTAGCACCTTCATTTATTATTTGATCTTTACCAAACTTGCACAGATTGTTAATATCAATGAAAGCTCAAACAAGTTCAAAAACCAGTCAAATCGGATCAGTAACACCGGAGTTATGGCCCTTGTTTTTTCTGAAAATTGCCATTTTCTGCCTTGTGAACGCTCTAACTCCTTCATTTATTATTTGATCGTTACCAAACTTGCACATATTGTTAATACCAATCATAGCTTGGATAAGTTCGAAAATCAGCTAAATTGGTTCATTAACATCAGAGTTGTGGCCCTTGTTTTTTCTGGAAAATACCATTTTCTGCCTTGTGAACACTCTAGCACATTCATTTATTATTTGATCTTTACCAAACTTGCACAGATTGTTAATATCAATGAAAGCTCAAATAAGTTCGAAAACCAGCTAAATCGGATGAGTAACACTGGAGTTATGGCCCTTGTTTTTTCTGAAAAATGCTATTTTCTGCCTTGTGAACACTCTAGGGCCTTCAATATTAATCGGACCTTTATTTAACTTTGCCAGTGTCTTTATGTCAATGAAAGCTCGGACAAGTTCGAAAACCGGCAAGATCGAAATAATTTCACCGGAGTTATGGCCCTTGTTTTGCTGAAAAATGCCATATAAAGCCTTGTGAACACTCTAGCACATTCATTTATTATTTGATCTTTACCAAACTTGCACAGATTGTTAATATGAATGAAAGCTCGGACAAGTTCGAAAACCAGCTAGATCAAACCATTAACAGCGGAATTATTGCCCTTGATTTAGTTAAAATTGCTATATTTTACCTCATTAAGATGATAGGGCCTTCATCTTTCATCCAATTTTTACCAAACTTTACCAGATTGTTTATATAAATGAGAGCTAGGAGAAGTTCGAAAACTAGCTGGATCGGACCATTAACAGCGGAGTTATGGCCCTTGATTTAGTTAAAAATGCTATATTTTGCCTCGTTAAGACGATAGGGCCTTTATCTTTCATTCGATCTTTACCAAACTTTACCAGATTGTTTATATAAATGAAAGCTTGGAATTCGAAGATCAGCCAGATCGGACCAGTAACAGCGGAGTTATGGCCCTTGATTTAGGTAAAAATGCTATATTTTGCCTCGTTAATTTGATAGGGCCTTCATCTTTCATCTGATCTTTACAAAACTTTACCTGATTGTTTATATCAATGACAGCTCAGATAATTTTGAAAACCAGCCAGATCGGACCATGCAGTAACAGTTATGGCCCTTCATTTAGTTAAAAATGCTATAATTTGCCTCGTTAAGACGATAGGGCCTTCATGCGAACTTTATGAAACTTTATCAGATTGTTAATATCAATGACAGCTCGGTCAAGTTTGAAAACCAGCTAGATCGGACCAGTAACAGTGGAGTTATGGCCCTCGATTTAGTTAAAATCCTATATTTTGCCTCGTTAAGACGATAAGGCCTTCATCTTTCATCCGATCTTTAAGAAACTTTACCAGATTGTTAGTATCACTGAAAGCTTGGACAAGTTCGAAAAACATTCAGATTGGACCATTTACATTGGAGTCGTGGCCCTTGATTTTCTGAAATATGCTATATGTTGGCCTCATTAAGACGAAAGGGCCTTCATTTGGCCGGATTTTATTGAAACTTTGCAGGGATGATCAGTACCAAGCCTAGTTGTACATAGTCACTGTGTTCCAGTTGAATGATTTTGGCGGAGTTATAGCCCTTTAAAGGTTTTAATACTCACACTTTGTTCTGACTAGTTCTCTTGAACCCCTGGCCAGATTAAACGAAACTTTTTAGGGATGATCAGTTCTATGTCTAGTTGTGCAAATCATAGCCGTGTTCCGTTTGAATGATTTTTGGCGGAGTTATGGCCCTTTAAAGTTTTTAATACACAAACTTTGTTCTGATCTACTTCTTCTGAACCCCTCGCCAGAATTCAATGAAACTTTGCAGGGATGATCAGCACCAAGCGTAGTTGTGCATGTCATCGTCACATTTTGGTTTACAGATATTTGGCAGAGTTGTGGCCCTTTAAAGGATTTTGATACCACAATTTTTTTCTGGGCTAGTTCTCCTGAACCCCTGGCTGGATACAGACGAAACTTGACAAGGATGATCAGTATCAAGCCTAGTTGTCATATTAGGCCATATTTCGGTTGAATGATTTTTGCCAGAGTTGTGACACTTTAAATGTTTTAATACACAAACTTTGTCCAGGTTAGTCTCTTCTGAACTCTTTGCCAGATTTCAGCGAATCTTGGCGAGGATGATCAGTACTAAGCCTAGTTGCACCTGTCATTGCCATGTTCTGGTTGAATGATTTTTGAAAGACTTATGGTCCCTTATACATAAACTTTATCTTGAGCCAGTAGAGCGTCCACAGGCCCTCTTGGGCCTCTTGTTTTCCTGGTTCGTTGATTTTTTATGGAGTTACGGCCCCTTGACATTTTTTTTTTCTTGTCGGCGCTACTCCTCCTAAACACCTTGTTGGATTTCGACGAAACTTGGCAGGAAGCATTGGTAAGATGTCAAGTTGTGGATATCACACTTTTGTTCCAGTTTGCTGATTTATGACGGAGTTATGGCACTTTGACATTTTTACTTTAAATTTCTTGTCGGCGCTACTCCTCCTAAATGGCTTGTTTGATTTCTACAAAATTTGGCAGGAAGCCTCTGTATGATGTCTAGTTGTGCAAATTTTGGACAAGTTCGAAAACCAGCTAGATCTAGTTAGTAACGACAGGTTTTAGCCCTTGATTTGTTGAAAAATGCTATATTGTATTTTCCTTTGTTAAATCTGCAGTTACTTCATTTTTATCTGATCTTTACCATATTTGTTTAGAATGTTAATATTAACACCCACCCCCCACCCCATCCATTTTTATGAAATTTCATTCATAAAAGAAAGTTGGACATTAAAAAATGCCCATGTCAGAGACACAGCAGACTGATTGCCCATGATTACCAGGTGAGTGATCTAAGGCCATCCTATCCCTGTTGTTTTTGCAATGTTTTAAAAAAACTACTGATGGGAATTTTATGTCGACAACCCTTGATATAAGAGCCATTTTAGCCAGTAGAGCATCCACAGGCCCTCTTGGGCCTCTTGTTTTTAGCTCTACTGATCAGAGATCAGCATAGCTTATGCCGTGGTGCGTCATCCGTCTCTCCGTCCGTCTCTCCGTCCGTCTGCCTGTCCGTAAACTTTTATTTGTAGCGACTACTCCTCTGAAACTAGAGGATAAATATTCATGAAACTTTATAGAAATGTTGCCCATCAATTCTAGTTGATCCTAGCAAAAATTCATGTTGATATGAAATCCAAGGTGGCCGCCAAAGCTAAAAATAGGTTTTTAAAATACAAGTTTGTAGTGACTACTTCTTGAAAACTATAAGTGATATTGATATGGGACTTTTTCTAAAATGATCAGCATGACTTGGTTTTGATTCGACGTTAAACATGGCTGCCAGCGGCCATCTTTGTTTACATAGAGTTATATAATGAAAACTTGTAGCGACTACTCCTCTGAAACTACTTGACGGATTTTCATGAAACTTCACAGGAATGTTGCTCTTGATGTCTAATTGATCCTAGCAAAATTTCAGGTCGGCCGGAAATTCAAGATGGCCGCCACGGCTAAAAATAGATTTTTAAAAAATAAGTTTGTAGCGACTACTTCTTGAAAACTATAAGAGATATTGATATGGGACTTTTTCTAAAATGATCAGGATGACATGATGTTGGTCCTTGTCGAAAATCGTTTTGATTCGACGTTAAACATGGCTGCCAGCGGCCATCTTTGTTTACATAGTTATATAATGAAAACTTGTAGCGACTACTCCTCTGAAACTACTTGATGGATTTTCATGAAACTTCACAGGAATGTAGCTCTTGATGTCTAATAGATCCTAGCAAAATTTCAGGTCGGCCAGAAATTCATGATGGCCACCACAGCTAAAAATAGATTATATTAAAAAATAAGTTTGTAGCGACTACTTCTTGAAAACTATAAGAGATATTGATATGGGACTTTTTCTAAAATGATCAGTATGACATGATGGTTATCCGAGTCGAACATTATTTTGATTCGACGTTAAACATGGCTGCCAGTGGCCATCTTTGTTTACATAGAGTTATATATCGAAAACTTGTAGCGACTACTCGTCTGAAACTACTTGACGGATTTTCATGAAACTTCACAGGAATGTTGCTCTTGATGTCTAATTGATCCTAGGAAAATTTCAGATCGGCCAGAAATTCAAGATGGCCGCCACAGCTAAAAATAGATTAAAAAAAAAAAGTTTGTAGCGACTACTTCTTGAAAACTATAAGTGATATTGATATGGGACTTTTTCTAAAATTATCAGTATGACATGATGGTTATCCGAGTCGAACATTATTTTGATTCAATGTTAAACATGGCTGTCAGCGGCCATCTTTGTTTACATAGAGTTATATAATGAAAACTTGTAGCGACTACTCCTCTGAAACTACTTGATGGATTTTCATGAAACTTCACAGGAATGTTGCTCTTGATGTCTTATTGATCCTAGCAAAATTTCAGGTCGGCCGGAAATTCAAGATGGCCGCCACTGCTAAAAATAGATTTTCAAAAAACAAGTTTGTAGCGACTTCTTCCTGAAAACAAAATCAATCAGTAGAGCTTCAAGGTCATTGACCTCTTGTTTAATTTGTTTTAATTTTTTTTTTTTTTTAGCTCTATGTTGGACCAGTTGGACCAGTAACAGAGGAGTTATGGCTCTTGATTTAGTTAAATATGTTATACTTTGCCTCGTTAATACGGTAGGGCCTTCATTTTTCATCTGATCTTTACCAAACTTTACCAGATTCTTTAGTTATGGCCCTTGATTTAGTTAAAAAGCTGTTTTTTGCCCGAAACTTCCAAAAAAACGTAAATCGCAGTCACTCGCTTCATTGGTGTTGTAAGAGCCGTGTTAGCCAGTAGAGTGTCCACAGGCCCTCTTTGGCCTCTTGTTTTACATATTTCTGTGTGGTTTTGGTCAATTCTTACACATAGCTATGTTGCGCTCCCAACCCCACCCCACATTGTTTTAGCCTTGTTTTCTGATGGTATATACTAGCTATATAATTTATTATTCTCTGAAAAATCGAATAGTCGAACTGCGCTGTTCTCCGACAGCTCTTGTTATTACCTATAATTTATCCAAATGATGTGTTGTGAACACTTATTAGTGTTTATTTGAGATATTTAATTATAATTGACATAGACAGTAAAGCGAAAGTAGAAATGGGGTAAATCTATCTGTGACGTGTCAAATAGAATGTGACGTCATTCAACAGATTGGCTTTTTCTTACAAGAAACATGACCCGCTGTAATTAGCTCGACTGATCTTGCAGAGCTTATGCCGTGGTGCGGCGTCTGTCGTCCGTCTGTCAATTTTTTTGTGGCGTCTACTCCTCTGAAACTACTGTTCGGATTTTCATGAAACTTCACAGGAATGTTGCTCTTGATGTCTAGTTGATCCTAGTAAAAATTCAGGTCGGCCGGAAATTCTAGATGGCCGCCATGGCTAAAAATAGATTTTAAAAATGCGATTTTGTGGCGACTACTTTTCAAAAACCGTAAGAGATATTGGTTTGGAACCTTTACCAAAATGACTGGCATGACATGTAGTTGATCCTAACCAAAGTTCATTTTGATTGGATGTCAAACATGGCCGCCATATATAGAAATAACTTGTGGCGACTACACCTCTGAAACTACTTGGCGGATTTTCATGAAACTTCACAGGAATGTTGTTCTTGATGTCTAATTGATCCTAGCAAAAATTCAGGTCGGCCGGAAATTCAAGATGGCCGCCACTGCAAAAAATAGATTTTAAAAATGCGATTTTGTGGCGACTACTTCTCAAAAACCGTAAGTGATATTGATTTGGAACCTTTACCAAAATGACAAGCACGACATGTAGTTGATCCTAACTAAAGTTCATTTTGATTGGATGTCAAACATGGCCGCCTGTGACCATCTTTGTATACCTAGAGTTAAATAGGAAAAACTTGTGGTGACTACTTCTCTGAAACTACTTGTTGGAATTTCATGGAACTTGACAGGCATGTTGCTCTTGATGTCTAGTTGATCCTAGCAAATTTTCAGATCGGTAGGAAATTCAAGATGGCCGTCACTGCTAAAAATACTTTTTAAAAATGCGACTTTGTGGCGACTACTTCTCAATAAGCGTAAGTGATATGGTTGATCCTAGCAAAATTTCAGGTTGACCGGATATTCAAGATGGCCACCACGTCTAAAAACAGATTTTTAAAAAACAAGTTTGTAGCAAAGACTATCATTTTCATTTGACATTAAACATGGCTGCCAGTGGCCATCTTTGTTTACCTAGAGTTATATAGTAAAAACTTGTAGCGACTACTATGTATGTGGTCTAAGAAAACTACCCCAAATTCAAAAAAACGTTAAACGCACTAACTCTATAATTAAGTGGAATCAATTTAAACGAATTCGAAATGAAACAGTAGCCCTAATCCGCAAGTCTAAACAGTCTTATTATAACACTCTCTCAGAAAATTTAACGTCGGGATCATTTTCTTCTAAAGACTGGTGGAAAACTCTAAAAACCTTTATCAAACCAAACTTTAAACAATCGATACCATCTCTGAATGATGATGGTAAACTTATCACAGATGCTTTTGAAAAGGCCAACTTACTAAACAACTATTTTCAAAGTCAAACGCTATTGAATGACGAAAAAATTGTTCTTCCAACTATCTACCTGTATGTAAATAACATTAGTCTCCATTTGCCTTCCTTTACACCACTTGAAGTTCATGAAGTACTGAAAATACTTCCCACAGGAAAAGCCGCTGGCCCTGATGAAGTAAACAATCTTGTTCTTCGCGAAATAGCCCAAGAAATTTCCCAACTTCTGTGTGACCTCTTTAACAAATGCTTAACCATTGACCAGGATACTTCTACATGGCAAGAAGCATTTGTGTATGCTGTTTTCAAAAGTGGTGACCCGTCACAAGTACATAACTACATACCTATATCTCGCCTAAGTGCAATCGATAAAGTATTTGAAAGGCTACTTTTCAAATACCTTTATTAACTTCCTTTGTGATAATAATTTCCTATCTGCTTTCCAATCAGGCTTTATGCAAAGTGACTCCACTATTAACCAACTTACATTTCTGTATAATTCTTTTTGTCAAGCGTTAGATGTTGGCAAAGAAATTTGTGTTATTTTTTTTGACATAAATAAAGCATTCGACCGTGTTTGGCACAAGACGCTTCTTCTAAAACCAAAGGCGGCCGGCATATCCGATGACCTTCTTAAGGTGCTTGCTGATTACCTGAGTAACAGGCATCAACGCGTTGTCATTCCAGGAATGAAATCCAGCTGAACACTATATATGCTGGTGTCCCTCAAGGCTCGATTATAGGTCCCTTACTTTTTCTTGTTTTCATAAATGACATCGTTTCTGAGATAAACTCCAACATTAGGCTATTTGCAGATGATCCAAGCTTGTATATGATCATTGAAAATAATAACAAAATTGATAACACTGCTGCTAGTTTAAATGGCGATATTGCAAAACTTACAGAATGGGCAAGCACATGGCTTGTTACGTTCAATCCCTCAAAGGCGGAATCCCTGCTCATATCACGGAAACGAAACAAACCTTTTCACCCTCCTATAATAATGTTAAATCAACATATTACTGAAGTTCAAACCCACAAACACCTGTGCGTCTAACTTTCAAACGACTGTAGTTGGCACTCGCATATAGATTATACTAAGAAAAAAGCCTGGTCTAGAATAAACATAATGAGAAGACAAACATCATCTTAGTAGGAAATCTTTGGAAGTTGTGAACCTTTCGTTTATTAGACCACTCTTAGAGTATGCAGATGTCCTCTGGGATAACTGCACCAATTTAGATAAACTTGAACTTGACAGAATACAAAATGAAGCGGCATGTATAGTAACTGGAGCTACTAAATTAATATCTCTACAGGCTCTTTATAATGAAGTAGGGTGGGAATCACGTAGATCTAAACACAAACTCGTGCAGTTTTATAAAATGGTCCATAACTTAACGCCACCCTATCTCTCTGCTAACGACCTCAAATCAAAGCCTAAGAAACGCAACGACTTCCAGGTACTGGCTTTTCATACCAATCTGTACGATAGCTCATTCATTCCCTCTGGCACTCGCGAATGGAATAAATTGCCTATGAACACACGAAATGCAGTTTCAGTTGTTTCTTTCAAGCACCATTTAAACCAGGATGTTGTCCAAATTCCTAAATATTACTATCTAGGAAACAGACGCGAACAAAGTATCCATGCTCGCCTACATACTAAGTGTAGTTCTCTAAACCATCATCTGTTTCTCAAAAACATATTTGACTCACCATTATGCACATGTGTAAGTATAGAAAACAGTCAACACTTCTAATTTTGCCCTGTTTACAACCATATACGCGCTGATCTGTTAAACACATTTTCAACGCTATGCACAGTATCGCTAAACAATATACTATTTGGATTACGAAATAAATGCATCTATCATTGAAGCTGTCCATATAAGTATATTTTAGCAAGCAAAAGATTCTAATTAACATTTAGGGAGTATTTTAATGAGACTGGATTCATTGTCAAACTCGATGTGTGGCCCAGTCGATCCTCGCAACATGATGGGTAGTGTCCAGTGTGTCCAAGTGTCCAAACCATCTTTTTATGCCGAAAGGGGCATTAAGTGTTACCCCTGTCAGTCCGTCCCTTCCGTCCCCTCCGAATTGGTTTCCGCTCAATAACTTTTGAAAGGGTCTATGTTTGTAATTAATATTTGGTGTGTAGCTGTGAAATTATAAAATACAGGTCAAGTTCGATTTCGGTCAACGTTGCTCATTTTATGCAGCAGTTGTGGCTCCTTTCTGGCTTAATTTTCTGCAAAAAATTGGTTTCCCCTCAATAACTTTTAAAACGATCCATGTTTTGAATTCATATTTGATGTGTCATTTTGTAATTATAAAATACAGGTCAAGTTCAATTTCGGTCAACGTTGCCCATTTTATGCAGGAGTTGTGGCCCCTTTTCCACTTAATTTTCTGCAACAAATAGGTTTCCGCTCAATAACCTTTGAAAGGGTCCATGTTTGTAATTATACCCCCACAAACTTCGTTTGTGGGGGGGTATATAGGAGTGATCTTGTCAGTCGGTCGGTCTGTTGGTCTTTACGGTGTCCGGACGATAACTCATGAAAGGTTTGATGGATTTAAATAATATTTGGTACACGGGTATAACACCATAAAATACAAGTCAAGTTCGACTTTGGTTACAAATCACCAATTTTTGATGGGAGTTATGGCCCCTTTTCAACTTAGAATTTGCCCAAAAAACGGTGTCCGGACGATAACTCATGAAAGGGTCGACGGATTTAAATAATTTTTGGTACACGGGTTTAAGACCATAAAATACAGGTCAAGTTCGACTTTGGTTACAAACCACCAATTTTTGATGGAGTTATGGCCCCTTTTCAACTTAGAATTTGCCCAAAAAATGGTGTCCGGACGATAACTCATGATGGATTTAAATAAAAAAAAAATTATAATATAATATCTTTATTTTCAACATTATTTTCATACATGGTTTATGTATACATTTTGATTTAGAACATATAGAATAAAGTGTAGACTTAAAGATAATACAATGTTTTTGGTTTTTGTGAAAGATTTCTGCCCGATCATGTTTTTTTTAAAATGGATTATATTTTTACCATTCATACTAAAAGAGAGAAATACAGCAACAACAACAAACAATACCAAAACAACAACAACAACAAAAATACACAATACCCCTCGCATTATGTATTTTCATTATTTACTCATTTGAATGTGCCTATGCTTGTATGTTATTTTATTTAAAATTGACTACTAATAATGGCTCTATTTCTCGTTTTGTTGATGGAAGAAAAAAGAGCTGGAATCTTCCACATATAAATGTAACAAAAATATCTATACAATGTTCCATTAATACAATTTGTTGTGAATAAAGTTGTTGGTTCTTATTAAAAAAAAGGAAAAGTATTTTCCTGAAATATTATACAGAATTCAGTGACTAAATATATTAAATTTAAGTTTTCAAGAACAATCAATTTGCTTACTTGGGAATTACAATGTCAACACATTGAATACTATATAATACCACAAAGGAAAAAGACCTATGGAGAGAAATGTAGTCTAGAAAAAAAAGAAGATTTACTAAGTGTAATTAGAAAAAAGAATGAAAAAATAAATAAATTTATAATATTAAAAAAACAAAACAATGAATACCAGCCAAGGTGATGTTTAACATTATTTTTTTTTTAAAGAGTAACTATGGACGTGCGTTTTCCCTTTTAAAAACAAGATATGAAAATTAATTTAGGAGAAAGGATCTCCATTTGCTGTTATGTTTGTCTATTTTGTCATTTTTAAGAGCAATTTCTTTTTCTATTTCTATACTTTTAAATAAATATGTTTTGTAACCTAAACAACTTGGAATGGTTTTCCTACATTTGTTTATGTAAATGAAGTATTTTGCATTTATGATTATGAAATTCAATACATTTACATGTATTTGCGTATTAACTATACCAAAGGTTATATTTTGCAAACTCAAGTTAATATGTATGTCATGTGTAATTAAGAACCTATGCAAATCTGACCAGAAAGATTGTATATGCATACATTGCCAAAATAAATGATTTACTGTTTCTGTTTGCATTGCACAGCAATCGCAAAGATTAGAATTTGCAATTTTAAATTTCAGTAATTTTGTATTGGTTGCTACAATCCTCATAAGATATTTATATTGGAAATTGCGCAATTTTGTTGAAATAGTTGAATATATTGGTATAGTGTAAAAAAAATTCCACTCTAGATTAGCGTTTTGAAACTCTTGTTCCCAACTGTGTTGTTGTATAATATCATTGTTAATCTTTAATTGTTTCGTTTGGTGGATCGGGTAGGACGGTTAGTGGATATATTAACTTTGGAAGAGCAAAAGTTTTTAAAACAGTAATTTTTAGCTCTACTGGCCAAGGGCCAGCAGAGCTTATGGGATGGTGTGTTGTCCGTCTTCCGTCGTCCGTCGTCCGTTAACTTTTGCTTGTGTACACTCTAAAGGCAACATTTCTGATGCAATCATCATGAAACTTTGTCAGAATGTTTGTCTCAATATAATCTCGGTCAAGTTCGAAAATGGGTCATGTGGGGTCAAAAACTAGGTCACTAGGTCAAATATTGGAAAAACCTTGTGTACACTCTAAAGGCCATATTTTTGACCCGAGCTTGATGCAACTTTGTCAGAATGTTTGTCTTAATTATATCTTGGTCAAGTTTGAAAATGGGTCACATGGGGTTAAAAACTAGGTCACTAGGTCAAACTTTGGAAAAACCGTGTGTACACTCTAGAGGCCATATTTTTGACCTGATCTTGATGAAACTTTGTCAGAATGTTTGTCTTAATGAAATCTCGGTCAAGTTCAAAAATGGGTCATGTGGGGTCAAAAACTAGGTCAATAGGTCAAATACTTGAAAAAACTTGTGTACACTCTAGAGGTCATATTTGTTACCCAATCTTGATGAAACTTTGTCAAATTGTTTATCTTAATTATATCTTGATCACGTTCGAAAATGGGTCACATGAAGTTAAAAACTAGGTCACTAGGTCAAGTATTGGAAAAACCTTGTGTACACTCTAGAGGCCATATTTTTGACCCAAGCTTGTTGCAACTTTGTCAGAATGTTTATCTTAATTGTTTGTCTCAATGAAATCTCGGTCAAGTTCGAAAATGGGTCATGTTGGGTCAAAAACTAGGTCACTAGGTCAAATATTGGAAAAACCTTGTTTACACTCTAGAGGCCATATTTTTGACCCGAGCTTGATGCAACTTTGTCAGAATGTTTGTCTTAATTATATCTTGGTCAAGTTGGAAAATGGGTCACATGGGGTTAAAAACTAGGTCACTAGGTCAAATACTTGAAAAACCTTGTGTACACTCTAGAAGCCGTATTTCTGACCCAATCTTGATGAAACTTTGTCAAAATGTTTGTCTTAATTATATCTTGGTCAAGTTCAAAAATGGGTCACATGGTGTTAAAAACTAGGTCACTAGGTCAAACTTTGGAAAAACCGTGTGTACACTCTAGAGGCCATATTTTTGACCCGATATTGATGAAACTTTGTCAGAATGTTTGTCTCAATGAAATCTGGGTCAAGTTCAAAAATGGGTCATGTGGGGTCAAAAACTAGGTCACTAGGTCAAATACTTGAAAAAACTTGTGTACACTCTAGAGGTCATATTTGTTACCCAATCTTGATGAAATTTTGTCAAATTGTTTATCTTAATTATATCTTGATCCAGTTCGGAAATGGGTCACATGAAGTTAAAAACTAGGTCACTAGGTCAAATATTGGAAAAACCTTGTTTTAAAACCATATCGGACTAGTAACAGCGGAGTTGGCAGAGTTATGGCCCTTGATTTAGTTAAAAATGCTATATTTTGCCTCGTTAAGATGATAGGGGCTTCATTCTTCATCCGATCTTTACCAAACTTTATCAGATTGTTAATGTCATTGAAAACTCGAACAAGTTCGAAATCCAGCCATAAAGGACCAGTAACAGCAGAGTTATGGCCCTTGATTTAGTTAAAAATGCTATATTTTGCCTCGTTAAGACGATAGGGCCTTCATTTTTCATCCGATCTTTACCAAACATCAGATTGTTAATGTCAATGAAAGCTCAGTCAAGTTCGAAAACCAGCCAGTTGGGACCAGTAACAGCGGAGTTATGGCCCTTGATTTTGTTAAAAATGCTATATACGATAGGGCCTTCATTTTGCATCTGATCTTTGCCAAAATTACCAGATTTTATGACTTTCTTTTTTATATTATTATTTTAAATATTTTATTAATTTTTATTTATTTTTTTGGATTGATTTATTTTTTTAAATTATTTTTTTTTAATGTTATTTTCTTAGCTCTATTCTATGTTGGACCAGTCGGACCAGTAACAGAGGAGTTATGGCTCTTGATTTAGTTAAAAATGCTAAATTTTGCCTCGTTAATATGGTAGAGCCTTCATTTTTCATCTCATCTTACCTTTTTTTTTTTTTTTCAATAATTTTTTTTTTTGATTTTGTTTTTAAATATATCTGTTGGTTTCATATTGCTCCGGGGGCATTTGTCACTAACTGTGACATTTCTTGTTAAAAACAAGGGTAATAGAAGTAAGGCGAAAAATTATCGACCGATTACACTATTAAGCTGCCTTGGTTAACTTTTTACAGCCATAATTAACTCAAGGCTGCAACATTTTGCAGATGCCAACAATATAATAAACAAGTTCCAAGCAGGCTTTAGACGAGGGTTTTCTACAATAGACAATATGTTTGTACTAAATTCTCTGATTCAAATATTACAAAATACATGTAGTCAGAAAAAAATGTTTGTGCATTGATTGGTTTAAAGCGAGCATTTGATACAGTTTGGGCTCTGGTCGGAACTCATAAAATATGATATTAATGGCAAATCCCTGACTTTAATTAAAAATATATACAATAATATTAAATCATGTGTAACAGTAAACGGTGAAGTCTGATTTTTTCCCATGTAACATAGGCATAAGACAAGGTGAAACTCTTTCACCAATCTTATTTTCATTATATCTTAACGATTTAAATGACTTTTTTGCAAGAAATGATACTGTAAATGGTATTAACCTGGAGGAAACCGAGGATACTATGTATACCTACTTGAAAACGTTCTTTTAAGGCCGATGACACAGTTATAGTATGCGAAAGTGCTGAGGATTTACAAAATGCTTTAACTACATATCAGCCACTACTGGAAACGATGCTCATAAATGGCCATTACTTACCCATGACCACAACACAATGCCATTAAAATTCCCATTAATAATGTAGTTTTTAGCTCGACTATTCGAAGAATAAGAGAGCTTATGTAATCACACCAGCGTCGGCGTCGGCGTCGGCGTCGGCGTCCCACATCAAGGGTTGCGTGTAAGCTGTGTTTACAAGTCTATATCTCTTACATTTCTTATCCTAGCACAACCAAATTTGTTCATGGGCTTCCTTATAGCATTATCTTAAGGGCTGCATAAGCAATTTTGGTTCCTGTAACCCATGGACTCCTATGGAACCCAAATTATGATAGCCCATAAAATGTGCCCCATTTCACATCAAATTTTGCGTGTAAGCTGTGTTTACAAGTCTATATCTCTTACAATTCTTACCCTAGCACAACCAAATTTGGCCATTAGCTTTCTTATAGCATTATCATAAGGGCTGCTTAAGTAATTTTGGTTCCTGTAACCCCTGGGCTCCCATGGAACCCAAATTCTGATAGCCCTTAAAATATGTCTGTTTCACATCAAATTTTCACATCAAATTTTGCGTGTAAGCTGTGTTTACAGGTCTATATCTCTTACATTTCTTGTCCTAGCTGAACTAAATTTTGGAATTGGTTTCCTTATAGTATGTTGTAAAGGGTTGGATAAGTAATTTTGTCTTCTGCAAATTCTGGGCTCCCATGGAACCCAAATTGTGATGGCCTATAAAATGTGAAATAAATGCAGATTTAGGTTTGCATGTAAGCATGTATATATCTATAATTTTGGTTTGGGATTTGTTATAGCATTATGCATGTTATTACTTCACCCATATTGGGGCATGGGCTCCCTCCTCCCCCCCACTTTTTTTTTATTTATTTTTTTACATATTTCTGTCTTGTTTTAATCAATTCTTACACATATGTTGCAATACTCCCCCGCCCGCCTGCCTCTCCACCCCGCTCCCACACCCCCATTTTTTTTTATTTTATTTTTTTTACATATTTCTGTGTAGTTTTGGTCAATTCTTACACATAGTTACGTTGTGCTCCCAACCCCACCCCACATTGTTGTAGCCTTGTTTTCTGATGGTATATACTAGCAATAAATTTATTATTCTCTGAAAAATTGAATAGTCGAGCTGCGCTGTTCTCCGACAGCTCTTGTTAATGGAAGTTGTTACTATATATTTCATATAAGTGGCCCCGTTAGTTATGACACTTTTAATGGCTGTAATATTAATGGCATCCAACAATGTAATGCCCATTACTTTAAATAATTGTCATTACTGAATATTAAGGACCCCATTATTATGACACTTCGAATGGTTGTAAAATTAATGGCATCTTACACATTAATGCCCATTACTTTAAATAATGGCACCAGCCTCAAATAATGCCCATGAAATGAACAGAGGGAAAATTATGGCCATTATTTGCACCTATTAAAACTTCAAAATTAATGGAAAAGTGCCATAACTCATGGTGCCATTAACATTTTGGGATATTTTTTAATGGGTCAGTGCAAAATAATGACCTTGAAGTAGTTAAAATAATGGCCATTACTAGATTGATAATAATGGTCATTACTGAGCAACATCTCTTGTGAATAGTGGCCATTACTTTCAAATAAAAGTGATCATTAATTTAAATACTGTTCGCATTGATAAAAGTAAGGGCCATTATTATTTACATGTACACATGATAGACAGGTGTTACCTAGCTACTGTTCATAAGGATAGCTCTTTGTATTTATTTGCCAGTAGAGCTAAAAATGGAGATACATGTACAGTACCTTACGTACATTTTCTGTACTTTAATCTTTAATATGGTCATTTTTCAGATAATTGGCAAAGTGATCACAATACACTCAACCTTGGATGTCATGTGAGCTTTCAAAAAACATGTGTAGAGTACATAAATAGCATTTAAACGTTCATGGAATGAAAATATCTTTATTAATAAATATAGAAATATGAAGATACAAAACACTTAAACTGTTATTCAGAGAGTTAAAATACAAAATTTAAAGAAACTGATCATGAATGCCCCGGATGAATCAGGACAGATGACCAAACAACTTCTCTAATGGTTTATAGACAGATTTATGCATACAACAAGAGGACCCATATTGCTCTTTTGGCTGGAATAATATGGACATAATCAGATAAAATGTTTTCACTAGATCATTTGAGCGCAATCTAGTTGGTTCAAATACATGTCGAGGGGCGTCCGTGGCCGAGTGGTTAGAGTCTCTGACTTGCAATCACTTGTCCCTCACCGCTGTAGGTTCGATCCCTCAGGGGCCTAGGAATCTTTATGTGAGGAAGCTATTCAGCTGGCTTGCGGAACGTCGGTGGTTCTACCCAGGTGCCCGCCCGTGCACGAAAATTGCCCGGAGGGGCACCTGGGGTCTTCCTCCACCAGTCGAAGCTGGAAAGTCGCCATATGACCTTAGCTGTTGGTGCGACTATAAAATCCAATTCAATCAATCAAATACATGTCGAGGGCTGGCGTGGCGCAGTCGGTAGCGCGGCGGATTTGTAACCGGAGGCCCCGGGTTCAATCCTCCGTGGTGCCACTGAGTTCCGTCGGTGTGTTCTTGGGCAAGACACTTTTCCTAAGCCTCGTCCGTCGGATGGGGACGTAAACCGGGCGGTCCTGTGTATCGGTCTATCCTCCGAGCACGTTAAAGAGCCATAGGAATCTATTCGATAATAAGAGTAGGGCAGGTTCCCGGATTCCAATGTATCCTTCCCCTCTCTCTGGGGCGGCTCTAAATAACATGTACTGTGTTGGTGAGCCGTTGAACACATTCAATTCAATTCAATTCAAATACATGTCAAAGTGGTTATTAAGATAAACATTCCCAGTAAATTTTGTAAAGAACAGATGAAAAATTAAGGAGCTAGTGTTCACAGAGCAAAAATAAAGCATGTTTTCTATAGTCAAGTTTATTATATACCATCTGTGCTCAAGTTTGGTGAAGATCAGATGCAACATTGAGGTTCTCAAGCATTAACAAGGCAAACTAAAGCATTTTCTTTATTTAAATCAGTTGCAAGGACTATATAACTTGGGTGTTATATTTTTTTATGATACATGTATTATGTGGTTTTGGAACCTCACTTTGCATTAATATAAAGATTCTGACCAAATTTAGTCAAGCTGAGATGACAAAGGTGCTGAAGTGTTAAGGCAAACACATAACATTTTTCATGAAACAAGATCCATAACTCTACAGTGTTTCTTAACCGATATGTAGTGGTTTTTCAAACGTGTTAGAGCTTTCATCGATACAAAGGCCTTGACCAAGTTTGATTAAGATTAGATGCAATATGAATGTACTTGAGAGCTAACAACAACAAATAACAGACGGATGCACAGATAACGGACAACATACCATGACATAAGCCGGTCGAGTTAAACAGTATAAACTAGTTTTATTATAAAGAAGGGGTAAAAAATAATAATTGCTTTTATTACCAGGTACTAGCTATAATATCATAAGGTCTTACTTTCTGAAATACAGCTGTATTAATTATTGACCATACGATTTATGACAGAGGACTTTCAAACTGTGAATAGCAAATAGGCAAATTACTTTAATCGACCGGAAAAGGAACTTCCGGGATTCTGACATTATTTTTTTTTATTACTTCTAATCTTCAAATGCGGTTACAGTTCTTGATAATAGTACTACGTTTCCAATGATGAAATACCCTTAGTGGATTATTTTTGATGATTGAATATGAAATTCACCTCATTATGTGTCAATAAAGATAATCCATGGATATATGAAGCACTATAATGAATATATATAGCACTATTGAAACAATATATGCCACAAGATTGTTGTAACCTATAAATAGAGAGAAAAAAACAACGCCTGTTGTTGTTTTTTGTATGTCAGGGGATATAAGTATATTGTCAAACATTTCTGTGCTGCGAGGAAAGTGACTATGCTGTTTGGCCAATGTAAAACCAAATAAATAAACTAAACTAGTGTATAATGCACAGGCTTGCATTACATTAGTCGACAGAAAGGATAGATAGAAGAAGAAGATATAGTGTTGTATTATATGTATACATGTAAGTCATATTTATTTACATCTACTAGAACATTTCTCTTCACTAATTTAATGCAAGCCTGTGCTACAATCTGCCTAAATTGGTTACTCTGACAGGTTAATTTTTAGGCTGAAGTGACATGGAGTCTTCGTTTTTTGAATGTGTTTACCATAAGAGATGCAACACTGAAATTATTCGCGAAAACACATGACAGTGTAGAGCACCGCGATTGAAACAATAAATTATGCACAGATAGTCGCAAAGTTATATCAAATACATATTAAATTACCGTTCACTGAAAACATCTCGCATCTTCAGGCAGAAGTCCGCTGGCATCGGAATCTAAAGACTGAGTCATGTCGTCCCGTATCCTATTTTCATCTCGGACCTGCCTTCATCGGACTATTTCCATTTTGCAAGTGAACTGACTTGAAATTATTGCCACTGTGCCATTTCATAAAAGCGTACTGAAGTTGAGCCATATCTTATTTTTTTGTGTAGAAACAGAAAAAATGTCAAACAATCTATCGATTCAGATGTTTTCAAAATGATCAGCTGTTCTCGCGTTGCGCCTCTCGCTAGGTGAGATTAGAGAATAGTATGTGTACGTTAAAATTATGAGGACATTTAAAGCGGGAAAATGAAAAGATAAACACTTTAAAAGGGACCACCTGAAATGATAACAAACACTCCTTCAAATCAGGACACAACAGGAGAAATTTGGAGTTATTGTCTTTTGTTATTTTATTCATGCATTTAATGTCAGTTAATGATACTCTCATTCCAATTCTCTATTTAAGTAGTGAGCTTTCTAACGTATTTGAAACGAAGTGGTAAATAAGTCCACTGACTAGGGAGCATAAAGAGGTAGCAAAAAGAAAAATATAGTCAGAGGAGGTTCTGAGTTTGATTAATACATACGTAACAAATGTGTGCTATAAAAGTGAATAAAGACACATTTCCACTAAGAAAAAATTGGACTTTGCCATTTTAAATCAGGGCCTGTCCATTTTAAATCAGGGCCTGTCCATGGACAATTAAAAATAAATTACAGTAACTGATAATGGTCATTATTATTACAATTAATGGGCATTATTTCAATTGAAACATAAACTAATGGGGCATTACTTTGTTAATGTCTCAAAGTTAATACCACAAGTTGTAAATATCTTTTTTAATGGGATAAATAATGGTTCAGTTACCTATTAATGACCAATGATTTAATATTAATGACCATTATTTCTTTATTAATGGTACAGAACAGCGTTGCCATTAAATATTCAAAACAAGAATTAATGGCTATATTTCATGGGTTTGGTGATTTTAATGGCATTTTCATGGTATTTTCATGGCATTTTAATGGTTTTGATTTGCAGTAGTGAGCTATATTGTGAAACCTGGAAATGAACTAAAGCAAAACCAAAGTGTTATTTTTTTCAAAAGCTCGACAAAGCCAATTTCGTTTTATATATCAAGAAGAAGAATTAGAAATAGTTACAGAATATAAATACTTAGGAATTCTTTTTAGTAGAAGTGGCTCATTTTTTGCAAACCAGGGTCAGAGAATTTTATAGCTTAGGCCAAAAAAAATTATAGGTGTGTTTCCTATTGCATGCTCTAAAAAAATAGGGTAGGTCAGTAGGCATTTTTTTTATTGTCTTTATTTTTTTTATTATTTTTTTTTGGATCAAGATATTGTCAGATTCTACATGTATTTACCTCATAAACCCCATACAAGTTGATGATACAACTAAAAGTTTCTCTGTGATGTCAGTTTACCTCGATATATTGTGATAAATCATTCTTCAGAACAATTTTTTTTTATTTTTTTTTTATTTATTTATTTATTTATTTATTTTAAAAAAAAATTCATAAAAAGTTGTAGGGTTGGCCCATTAAAAATAGGGTAGGTCGGGCCACCGGAAACACCACCCCCCCCCCCCCCCCCCTTTTTTTTTTGGCCTTAATGGAAAAAGCGTTTAATCACATGCAAATTGATATATTTAACAAAACTGTTAAACCTGTACTTCTTTACAGATGTGAAATATTGGGATTTGGAAATTTAGGTGTCATAGAGCGGGTGCAACTTAAGTTTTTAAAATATATACTAAATGTTAAAAAAGGTACACCTAACTGCACTGTATACGTAGAAACTGGCATTATGCCTATTTCAATTGATATATTATCACGTGTTACCTCATTCTGGGCAAAGTTTGTTGTCAAAAATGAGAAAAAATTGTCTTTTAGTATATATTCTATCATGCATAAACAATTTTTTGAAACACAGATTGATATTGCTAGAAAGCGTTTTTGTTGGCTTAATGGTATCAGAACTATTCTTACTAAATGTGGCTTTAATGGTATTTAGACAAGCCACGTTTTCCCAAATCAAAAATCTCTTTCTGTATGTCAAAAGCTGAAAGACTTGTTCATTAATGAATGGTATAACACCATACAAACATCAAGTGGATGTACAACATATAGGCTTTTAAAAGATACATTTAACTTAAAAATTATTTAATAAGTACTCCAAACAGACTTCTAAAATTTATAATTAAATTTAGAACGAGAAGTCATAAACTACCTATAGAAACAGGAAGATGGAACACTGAAGACAGAGGGAACAGAACATGTACACTCTGTAATCGAGATATAGGAGATGAATATCATTATCTTCTTGTTTTTAACGCGTTTTCAGAATCGCGATCACTATTTTTAAAATCGAATCATTATTCCCGACCAAACATCATTAAATTCAAAAATGTAATGAACAAAACAGAATTTAGGAAACTTTGTGAGTTCCTTAAAATTATTGTAATTTTTAGATTTTCACGAAACTTCACAGGAATGTTGCTCTTGATGTCTAGTTGATCCTAGCAAAATTTCTAAAATGATCAGCATAAAATGATGTTAAGGTTACATTGCACCATTGATTTTCCTTCTTCGTTGTATATAGGAAGTATGTATGTCAAGAGACAAAAAATGCCCATTTTTCTCCGTAGAAAGTTCTTAAACACCTATCAATCAAAAGATATTACTTTGTGCAATATAAAAATCCAATAAAAACAGGGGGTCATGTATCTTGTAAGAAAAAGCCATTCCATTCAATTCTATTCTGTCAATTTTGCGCATGCTCAAACAGCCTGCGGACCAATTCTCCCAGGTTTTACTTTCACTTTCATAGCTAGGTCAATTTTACTGAAACAACTCAAATAAAGACTAGGAAATGTTCCCAATACATCATTCTATGAATAAGAGGTTAAAATGATCAAAAATAATCACAACTGTGCATTTTGTGGCATAATTTAAGCAGGGAAACATTTTTTTTATAGGCACTATTTGACTATACACCACGGAGGCACAATTGCAATGGTGCAATGTAACCTTAAAGTGAAAGTAAACATATTTTGTTTTCAATTTTAAAGCATATTATCAAAATATGGCATGTTCTGAATAAACACAAGAACTTTTGAGGCATTTCAAACTTTTTTTTCCAGAAAATAAGCAATATTAGGACATCAATGAAATTTAAAGCATGCCCTCGGCTTTCGATATTTTTCACCTTAAAACAGGTACTGTCCCTTTGATGAAATATTTTCAAAAAAAAGTTACTCAGAACTTTCTGAAGTGTTAACATGAGTAGATTAGTGAACAACAAGCATGTAAATGATAATTTTAGTTGGATATTTTCATATCTGATAGACTTAATAGAGACAAAATGAGGAAAAAATGAGAAAAAATACACATTTACCATATTTTTGTAAAAAAGGTGCTTCAGAATTCCAAAATTATACAAATTAGCATAGAAATGCATTCTAAAACACTGATATATGTGTGTTCAATGAAAAAGAAAAATTGAAGTGGCAATTTATCAAAAAAAAAAATTTTTGGGGGAAATTTACACTATATCAATAGAAAATGAGAACCATTTCGAGCTTTTGGGTGCTTAAATATGAAAATGTGATTTTTTTCAAAAAGAAGCAATCCCTGATCTTGTGAATTATTTAATTTAGTAGATAAATAATGTATTAGGATATTTCTGTCACCTTTACCTGGACATTTGAAGGTTTTTGATATTTTTTTTAGCTAGGAAAAGACACAAATTATCAGAAAAAATGTATTTTTTCTTGTTTTTCCTGCATAAAATGTGCTTTAAATGTGTTTTAAATATGCATGAATGTACATATTAGTTAGGATGTGCAATAAAACGCAGCAATACATGCATAGGCAGAGTAAACAAGAATGTTAAGCATGTCAGTCAAGTAATCTGTCATTCTAATGCTGGATGAGAGTGTCCCCTGTGTAGAAGGTGTGATGCAGGTGTGAAATTCCACACACGGCAGATTGAATGTTGTTCCATTCAAACAGTCTGTCACAGTCAAGTTTTAGTAGATGTTGGTAGTGTTTGTGTACATTTTAAAAGGGTTAGGAACATAAAATACAAATAATAATAATTTAAATGGGTTCTAAGTAGAGACAAATTGTGAAATAAAATCTGAAAATGGTTTTTAAGACAGGCCGGTCTAAACAATTAAAGGCGGCGGGTTTTAAGAAAGGTGTTGCAAGCATTAATAAAGGTAAGAAGTACAACATTTGCACTGATACAGTTAAAATAAAGAGTCGATATGTTAGACTTGAAAAAGAAGCATTCGATGCACGTGTTAGTTCAAATTTAGGGGTACTCGCCTTCCAAGATGTGGACGGTTCTGATACAAATGTTAAACCACTGCGTCCTTTCGCTGCGGGTTCGAAGTTGTTGAATGATTTCGCGGTTGCTCAAAACGCAAACATTCACCCAGACTTGCTCACGAACAAGTTGTTATGTCCACAGCAGGTACAAATTATGTTCAATACTGAAATGAAAAATCATTTCACGTTTAACAATGAGCTGTGTAAGGGAGACTTAATTTTCGATGCAATGGCGTCGCGCAAATGGGGCCTCTGTTGGCAAGAAAGACTTGTGTGCAACAAATGTAGTTATGTTAGTCCTTATTACAAACTGTATGAAGAGGTTGAGGCTTCCACAAGAGGTAGGAAGTCCAAAAGCCAATGTAGGCTTTCAAATAGGTCTTTCAACAACCCCTATAAGCAATACAGGAGCATGTAGAATATTAAACTGTACTAACATCATATCCCCATCAATGACAGCTATGCATAAACAGGCAAATAAGGTAAATTATAGCTTGATAGAAATGAATATTCAAAACCTGAAAGAGATTAGAAAAAATCTGCTTCAAGAAAATAAACTAATTGGCCAAAAACACCCCGAAACAGTCCGAGTCGAAGGCGACTCCTGTTATAACAATCCGATATTTAATTCCGAGAACACGCCATTTCAGGCTGGTACCATAGTCACAACTACCATGTGTGAAAATAATACCCAAAAAAAGCAAATCATTGGTGTTCTTATTGGAAACAAGCTTTGTAACATTGCGTCAAGAATGCGTAGTAAGGGTATTACTGTCATCTGTCCTAATCATGCTGGTCACTGCACCGCAAATGTCGGTGAAGCTGAGGCGATAGGACAGGAAAATAAATGGAATGAAATTGTTGCACGCGACATTTCGACAGACCTTGAAATTGCATATTTCACTGGTGATGGTGATTCTAAGGGTCACAGTGGCATTGACAACAGTCAAACAAAACCAGTTGGACACTTAAAAGACCTAAGGCATCTTGCTAATTCATTGAAACGCGAAGTTTATAAAGCTCCTTTCAGCAAAAAAATGCTGAGCGGTCCAACAAAGTCAAACTTGAAAAACAGACTTGCTTTGTCTGTTAAGGTTAGATGCTTAAGTGAATTAAAGATGGCTCACAAACAGCTAGGTGGCAATATAGACAAAATGAAATCAACCATGCCAAATGTAGTTAAATCTGTCATCATGTGTTTTAAAGGTTATTGCGGTCAAACCTGTGCCAAACATAGTTTTGTATGTGCCGGCAATCACTGCCAGGCAAAGTACTTCTTGCCATCAACTATAAAGCTAAAAATGACAGAAACTGATGAAACTGTCTTGCAGAAATGTATCAATATTCTGCTGGGTCCTGAAAGTATTGCTAACACAAGGTTTATGACCTCCACTCAGAAATCTGAAGCCGTGAATAAATCATACCAAGCCGTCACACCAAAAATGACAACCTTTTCGAGAAACTGCACCGGTCGCATTCATGGTCAGGTCCATAAATTAAACAATGGGTATGCAGAATCTGTTCTGCGGAAAAGCATTAAGCTTAATGCTCAACCAACAAAAGGTTCATCTGTCGTAAACCAACTTGTCGTGAGACATAGAAAAAATGAATACGTAAAAACGCTGAAAAAAAAATCAAACCACAAATCAGCACGATTCGCCAGTCGAATGCGGAGATACAAATTGCACGAAAGCGTACACTATGCGAAAGGTCTCACAGATCCAAAGCCAGACTTTTCACAAATAAGTCATCTCAAAGAGCATTCTTATGCTTAAGCATAGCTAGAGTTTGTTTGAGACAAATAGATGTAGTCATAGACATGATAGAGCATGCTTGCATTCATACAGCCTTGTAGAGACTGATTTAGTGCTAGTCCAAATGTAAATAATGATGTGCTCGACAGAAGATTAACATGACATATATGAACTTACTATGTTTTATAGAATGGAAAATGACTGCATGCTTGTTTTCACATAGTTTACCTTAAACATAGATCATGTTATGCATTTTTGGTAATGCATATTTAACATGTTGTGGCCACAGCACTGTCCTCAGAAAAGGCATGTTTTTCGCTGTACATTAATCAGCAAGGGCTCACATGACAAATGAAGGGGGTAACAGCAAAGGGAATTATTGCACAAATGAGAAATATAGTCTGAAGGCTCAATAAACTGCCTTATACTGGCCATATAGGCAAGCCTGTGCACATAATAATATTTGCTGTGGTGCTCGTGTGGAAATTTCACCCTCAATTTGCCATATCTGATTGCCAAACTACCACACGAGACACCACTCCATAGCAAACAGCCCTTATTAGCTTCCAGTGTGAGTTGTTTTGACAATCTCTCTTCAATTTCTTCATAAAATGGCTGGGGAAACTCATTGTAAGATTTTGCTTACTGCAGACCGGTGCAGACGACAAAAACATGACCTTCAAATTTGACCCTGGAAGCTCTTTAGGTTACATTGCACCATTGATTTTCCTTCTTCGTTGTATATAGGAAGTATGTATGTCAAGAGACAAAAAATGCCCATTTTTCTCCATAGAAAGTTCTTAAACACCTATCAATCAAAAGATATTACTTTGTGCAATATAAAAATCCAATAAAAACAGGGGGTCATATATCTTGTAAGAAAAAGCCATTCCGTTCAATTCTATTCTGTCAATTTTGCGCATGCTCAAACAGCCTGCGGACCAATTCACCCAGGTTTTACTTTCACTTTCATAGCTAGGTCAATTTTACTGAAACAACTCAAATAAAGACTAGGAAATGTTCCCAATACATCATTCTATGAATAAGAGGTTAAAATGATCAAAAATAATCACAACTGTGCATTTTGTGGCATAATTTAAGCAGGGAAACATTTTTTTTATAGGCACTATTTGACTATACACCACGGAGGCACAATTGCAATGGTGCAATGTAACCTTAATCCTAGTCAAAAATTGTTTTGATTAAACATGGCCGCCAGCCGCCATCTTTGTTTACCTAGAGTTTATATAGAAAAATTTGTAGTGACTACCTCTCTGAAACTACTTGACGGATTTTCATGAAACTTAACAGAAATGTTGCGAAATGTTGCTCTTGATGTTAAGTTGATCCTAGCAAAATTTCAGTTCGGTCGAAAATTCAAGATGGCCGCCATGGCTAAAAATAGATTTAAAAAACAACACTTTTTGAAAATTATAAGTGATATTGATATGGGACTTTTTCTAAAATGATCAGCATGACATGATGTTGATCCTTGTCGTAAATTATTTTGATTTAACATTAAACATGGCCGCCAGCGCCCATCTTTGTTTACATAGAGTTATATAATGAAAACTTGTAGCGACTACTTCTCTGAAACTACTTGACGGATTTTCATGAAACTTCACAGGAATGTTGCTCTTGATGTGTTATTGATCCCAGCAAAAATTCAGATCGGCTGGAAATTCAAGATGGCCACCACGGCTAAAAATAGATTTTTTAAAAAACGAGTTTGTAGCGACTGCTTCTTGAAAACTATAAGTGATATTGATATGGACATTTTCTAAAATGATCAGGATGACATGTTGATCCTTGTCGAAAATTATTTTGATTCGACATTAAACATGGCCGCCAGTGGCCATCTTTGTTTACATAGAGTTTGTATTGTAATTTTTTTTATCGACTACTCCTCTAAAACTACTTGACAGATTTTCATGAAAAATCACAGGAATGTTGCTCTTGATGTCTAGTTGTTTCTAGCAAATTGTCAGGTCGGCCGGAAGTTCAAGATGGCTGCCTCGGCTAAAAGTAGATTTTTTTAGAAACAAGTTTGTAGCGACTACTTCTTGAAAACTACAAGTGATATTGATATGGGACTTTTACTAAATCTTTGCCAAAATTTATTTTGATTTCGTCATTAATAATGGCCGCTAGTGGCCATCTTCGTTTACATAGAGTTTGTATAGTAAAAATTTGTAGCGACTACTCCTCTGAAACTACTTGACAAATTTTCATGAAGTTTCACAGGAATGTTGCCGTTGTTAGTGCCGCCTTGTTAAAAGTACATACGTGGCCAAGGATTATGGGTATTTATGTCGGTTGAAGAATTGTGACTTTTGGACAACATATACTAACAATACTTGTGATTAAATGCATTAAAAGTTTGAAATACGTATTTGTTTCTACATTTATTCGTTGTATTTATCAGTCTTGCGCAGAAAAGAAGCATTGTTTGTACTTTTTTGGCGATTGGCTTTTTCAAGCGCGCTGTCGGACAAGTTGGAAAGTTGTCGGAAATTTCAGATTTTTCTCCCAATAATAAATCACCACAGGTGTTAATTGGATTCTATGCGGAGTAACTCGGAGTAACTCAGTAACCCGACAATGGCGTACTTCGAACTGTTCTGTACATATATAGACAGGCGCACGGAAGTCTCGTGCAAGTAGTGATATGCTCGCACAAAGCAGACACAATTTTCACGTGTTTATAACAAGTATTTAGTAGTATTTAAGTCAAATCAAACTTGTGCAATGAAATAGTTAAAGGAAGGTAAGCAAATGGAAAAAAACAAAACTATTTGTATACATGCACATTTAATTTGCTCCCGTACGACACTGTAACATTGAACAATAATTAATCAATCTTTCCCAAAAGATACTTTCTTATCTGTGTGTCGGATAAACTGCAAACCATTGTATGAAAATTACCATTTGTTTTCTTTATACCCCCTGCAAAGTGGTGGGGGGCGTATACTGGAATCGCCTTGTCGGTCCATCAGAGCAAACAAAATGGTAGTTAGGTGTCTAGCCACTTAGTGCTTTGGACTCTGTGTCATTAGGGTTAGGAAGTAATTAGTCACATAAAACATGTCCAATTTTGGATTTATGTGGGTAATTTGGGTTTATGTGGCTATCAATTTTGCATTGAATTAGCCACTTAGACTATAATTGTTAGAACGTCCGTCCGTCCGTCCGTCTGTCCGTAGACGCAATTCTTGACCGGGCTATTTCTCAATAACTCCTTCTTAGAATTTCGCGAAACTTGCTAGGAAGTATCAATATCGAGTGGACATGCGCTTACTGTGATGATGTTCCGGTTTGATAATTTTCCACAGAGTTATGGCCCTTTATAGTTCAAATATCTGTCCGAAGACGCAATTCTTGTCCGGACTATTTCTCAATAACTCCTTCTTAGAATTTCGTGAAACTTTCTAGGAAGTATCAATATCAAGTGGACATGCACATATTGTCATGACGTTCCGGTTCTATAATTTTCCACTGAGTTATGGCCCTTTGTATTTCTAATATATATATATTATTTATTGTAAATCTAAATGGGCCCCTTTTGCGGGCATTCTCTTTCAATATCAGAACATATTAATCATATCTTTATGATCATTTGTACATTTTTTCCTAGATTTGTTTTCATTGCAATTGTTGTTTAGATGATTTTCTTGAAAATGTGACATGTCTTTGTACTCCTGAAGAAGGCGTAAAGCCGAAAGCGCTCGATTCTATATTTTAGCTAGTATACATGCTAGCTAAGATTTTTTATTTTATTTTGTTCATAGCACTGTTAATGATAATTTTCCACATTGTATTTTAACAAATTAGTCTATCATTTAGTATCCTTTCTGGATCCAGTGTTTGTGAAAGATGTTCTGTTCAATGTATGATTTTCTCTACTATATATATAATACGAAATATTTGTCCGGGCTATTTCTCTAAAACTCTTTGTTAGAATTTAGCGAAACTTGCTAGGAAGTATCAATATCAAGTGGAGATGTGCATACTGTCATGATGTTCCGGTTCAATAATTTTCCACTGAGTTATGGCCCTTTGTAGTTCTAATATCTGTCCATAGACGCAATTCTTGTCCGGACTATTTCTCAGTTAATCCTTCTTAGAATTTCACTAAACTTGCTAGGAAGTATCAATATAGAGTGGACATGCGCATATTATTATGACGTTCCGGTTTGATAATTTTCCACTGAGTTATGGCCCTTTGTATATCTAATATATATATAATACGAAATCCTTGTCCGGGCTATTTCTCTAAAACTCCTTGTTAGAATTTAGCGAAACTTGCTAGGCAGTATCAATATCAAGTGGAGATGTGCATACTTTCATGATGGTTCAATAATTTTCCACTGAGTTATGGCCCTTTGTATTTTTAATGCATTTCATACTCGGTAGTCAAATAGAAAATTCTTGTTCGGGCTATTTCTCTAAAACCCCGTGTTATAATTTCGTGAAACTTGCTAAAAAGGATCAATATCAAGTGGAGATGCGCATATTGTCATGACGTTCCGATAATTTTCCACTGAGTTATGGCCCTTTGTATTTCTAATATATATATATAATACAAAATACTTGTCCGGGCTATTTCTCTAAAACTACTTGTTAGAATTTATTAAAACTTGCTAGGAAGTATCAATATCAAGTGGAGATGTGCATACTATCATGACGTTCTGGTTCAATAATTTTCCACTGAGTTATGGCCCTTTGTATTTTTAATGCATTTCATACTCGTTAGTCAAATAGAAAGTTCTTGTTCGGGCTATTTCTCTAAAACCCCATGTTATAATTTCGTGAAACTTGCTACAAAGCATCAATATCAAATGCAAATACGCATATTGTTGTGACATTCCAATTCGATAATTTTCCACTCAGTTATGGCCCTTGGTATTTTTTAATGCATTTTAAACTTGGTATTCAAATAGAAAAATTCTTGTCCCGGCTATTTATGGCATATAGTAATCGCACAGTCTGTCTGTCTGTCTGTCTGTCTGTCTGTCTGTCTGTCTGTCTGTCCAGATTCTGTCTGTCTATCCGGATTCCGTCATTCCGCAGTTTGTGTCCGGACTGTACCTTCAAAACCCCTGCATGGATTTTTGGTTAACTTTGCACAAAGGTCAAGGTCACACTTGAAGTTCATAGGTCAAAAACAGGTACGCAATTTCGTGTCCGGACCGTAACGTCACAACCCCTGAAGGGATTTTTAAATAACTTGGCACAAGTGATCACCATAACAAGACGATGTGTCGCGCGCAAAACCCAGTTCTTCAAGGTCACGGTATAGGGCTGGCGTGGTGCAGTCGGTAGCATGGCGGATTTGTAACCGGAGGCCCCAGGTTCAATCCTCCATGGTGCCACTGATTTCCGTCGGTGTGTTCTTGGGCAAGACTCTTTCCCTTAGCCTCGTCCGTCGGATAGGGACGTAAACCGGGCTGTTCCGTGTATCGGTCTATCCTCTGGAACCATAGGAATCTATTCGATAATAAGAGTAGGGCAGGTTCCCGGATTCCTTTGTATCCTTCCACTCTCTCTGGGGCAGCTCTAAATAACCTAATACTGTGTTGATGAGCCATTAAACAACATTCAATTCAGTTCAAGGTTAAGGTCACACTTGCAGGTCAAAAGTCAAATTGTGTCCGGTCAATAACTCTGGCATTCATTTACGGATTTTCAAATAACTTGGCACATATGCTCACCACAACCGAACGACGTGTCGTGCACAAAATCCAAGTCCATGGCTCCAAGGTCAAGGTCATACTTAGAGGTCAAAGGACACTTCGGGGGCATTTATCACTTACAGTGATATTTCTTGTTCTTTATAATATATGTCTATGTATCTTATAGGAACAATGTCTTGTATGTTTACCCACCCCACAACAAGTTGCCAGCGGGTGGTATTTGTCCGCCTCGACGACATTTCTAGTTTGCTTTATTACAACCTTTACCATAACGATTGCTATGTTAACCTGTATTATATAATGCATCCATACATATGTAAACCATTTGAATATAACCAAATAAGAAAAAGGAAAATAATAGTCTAAGCACAGTGTTTTCCTGTTTAATATTCTTTTGTTTATTTATAGATTGAAAATGTAGATTGTATATGCTATTACAAATAGGTTGAGGAATTCAACATTTAAAGTAATTCTCCCAACAATTTAGACATAATATAGGCTATTTAATAATACACATCGTACAATGTTTATCTACCTGAATGTTTGAGCCTTATTTTTATATGTATACTATATTCATGACCTCATGATGTCATTACTGTAATGAACTGAGTGAATAAAAATGTTGATTTGATTTGAATTTGAGACATCATTTTTCTCAACAAAAAAAACACCTCTAGTTGTAGACCGAATCTCCTTTTGAATTTGTTTTCAACTTGGTCACACACATGTTCTCCAGTGGGTGACTATGTGTCCTTCAGTGGATGACTGTCTCTTCTGTCTTGTCTGAGCATGTGTGACAGAAATGTGTCGTTTAGTGTGCTCTCTGCAATTACTCTTTTGCTTTGTACCTACACTCGCATGACAACTCTGTCACTATCTCTATTAAGTTGCCAGATATATCCAAGGACTGGGCGCTAAAATCCATTTGAGAGAAAAAAAAAGCTTTTCCAAAGCATGAAGCATTCAGAGAGTGGGGTGGGTGGGTTTCGGGGTTGGGGCGTTTACATACTAGTATATAACCTAGTACCGTATTTTACCTTTTATAGTACGCACCCCACTTCTCAAAGATCAGAACTGGGGTAAAAAAGTTGTTTCCATGTATAATACGCATCACAATATTAGTTTTCCTAGATGAACCATTCAACGAAAATAAAGGGTTAATGTTTTTTTTTAAAAATCTCTAATTGCATCACGATAATTAAAGCAGACTAATACAGTACAACAACTGTATGCAGATCGCGAAAATTAGCGTACAAAAGAAAACAACACCGGAACAATATAATTACTTCAATCATCAATTGCCAATCTTCAGGGGAGTACCTATCTTGTATCATCTCATCAACTCATCAAAGAGCCGATTATAATGCCGCAGATAATTGTCCGTAATCCGATAATTACATCTACTAAAATAAATACAACAAAGTTGTTGGTTACCGCAATCCATTACGCCGATTATACTAACATTGTTTATTCACGGGAACCAGTGCTTATCAAAAGTGTAACGCGTGATCAGTTAAGTGTACACACTGGAAATAACCCGTGGCTAAATCTGGTAAAGGTCACACGACATGTCAAAGTGCATCCTCAGAAATAGTCGCTACTTGCGTCAACTTCAAAGGATTATAGAAACAGAATAACCCACTCTACCCGTGTTTAAAGTGTGTCTATACTGCAGCTATTTCTAAGTTTGCAAAACTTGCGAAATTTATAAACAATTAAGCGGATAACAGCAAAACAAAGGGAAAACATGATCATCCTTTATTGAAATTCTGCAAATATTATCATCGCTTTTACTGTCGTCTGCAAGTGTCGTCTGGTGCATTTAACATATGAGAATAGAATTGTACAATACTACTTCTACCACCAGTCTTAATTCATGGAAATCACGTGATATCAGTTGAAGTCAGTTGATATAAATAACAAAACAAGGGCCGATTTTCGTTCACTCATTTATTGAAATTCTACAACAAATATGCAAACATTTATATAAAAACAAGCTTTATAATAAACTTTATTCATTTCTAAGTCGAATTAAGTCAATAAATTGCTTGTATAAAGCAAGTAAGTCACGAAAAATAATGTATTATCGGCATTTACAAATGTCTGTCTGTTCGTACCCGATGTTTTCATCGGCGTTTTTTTCTCCATTCTGACATCGATTTCCTGCATATAAAATGCAAGAAAAAAGTTTATTGTATTGTTTCCTTGTATTGTACGCACCCCACTTTCGGAAACCGTAAAAGAAGTAAAAAAACTGCGTACTATACAAGGTAAAATACGGTATATAACTATTGCATATAAAGGAAGCATGCCATATTGTTTACCTTTGGTATTGTCCAACTTATTCCATTACAATGGGAGCAAGTGGAACTAACAGTTGTAATTTGGTATAACTTAAGACATTTTTGACGTACATGCAAATGACTTGTACGGCTATATTTAAATGCAATATGCCGTACACACTTTCGGCAATACGCCCTAAACATATTCAGTGACAGCAAGCAATATTCTGTACACCAGCCTTTTAACATAAACTTCGATTCTGAAGAATTTAGACAAACAAAACAGCAAAGAAATGTTAAAATGTTATATTTTGGTAACAGTTCATACCCAGTGATGAAGTTGGTCCTAAATATTTATTTTTATTTGATGTCAAACATGGCCACCAACAGCCATCTTTTTTTACACAGAGTTATACAGGAAAAACTTGTGGCAACTACTCCTCTGAAACTACTTGAAGGATTTTCATGAAACTTTTTAGGAATTTACTCTTGTTACACAACTGATTTTCATTTGAGAAATATTGAAAATAGAATGTATTTTCTCTGACAACTGTATGGGCTTCATGGACTTGCCACCACCAAACACGACCACAAAAGAACTTGTATTGTTTAACTTGTTATCAAACACTACCCATTCAAATAATGACAAACATATAAAAAGTTATGATAGCGTTCCAATTCCTAGCTGTTCAGATCTTCAGGAGAGCATTTCAAGGTTACAGACCTCTTGTTTTATAATAAAATTTAAAGAAATAAGCTGCCGGTATAAACTTGATTAATTTGCTGTTAGAAAGAAATGCCTGCATTCTGCACAACAAATACAACATTTAATATGCCAGAATAGGCTTTCCAATAGGCTTTTAGTTTGAGATTTTGTGACCATTTCAGTATGTCGATGAGCACCCTGTCAATGTCGTCGGGTTCAAGCCTAGGAAGCCTAGGTTCTTTGGGTTCATTGTCAGAAAGCAGTCGTGGGTCTATGTCATCGCTCAGCATGATGGACATCTATGGACAACAAGGATCTAGTGATACAAACTTGCACGATCTCCATCGTCGTGTGGAAAAACTATTACAGGGGCATAGCATATCACCCATTCATGAAAACCCAGTGAATGTGTCCCCAGACGTGATGGCGGCAGCCACGGGTGGATATTTACAAAGTGTGTTGGCAGGTAGTAACCAGGATATTAGTTCTGTCGGTGTGGGATCATTACCTACATCAAATACAAATGTTCCAACGTCGTTAGTGTCGGTGTCTCCTCCATTCATCTGTGTCACTCATATCAACGCCCTCCCATCTCTCCATATGATGTAGGACCGCCGCCAACTTATAAACAGCACATGAACATAAGTGTGCCGGTTAATGTTTTAAAAGCACCATCTCCTTATGGCCCCCAAAAACAATTCTATTCCCACAAAACTTGTGTAGATAGTCTAAATAACACAAATGTTTCCCTCTTACATACCTCAAATCAATAGCAATCAATCAAAAGTGTCATTGGACTCAATGTTGATTCTACCACACCCATCAAGAATAGATAACACTGACTCTGTCATGGTACCATGTCAGTCGAGATTGGATTATTCATTACGTGACTCTGTATATAGCAATATAGCCAAACAACGGACCTCCAGAAAGTTTAGACATCATGTCTAACCCCCCGCTTAGCCCCATTAGTGAAAGTAGTTCTGGTGTGTGTAATAATCTGTCAGGTGGAAATACTCGCAGTGTTTCAGCAGCAGTCAGCGATGAATCTGTGGCTGGGGACAGTGGTGTTTTTGAAGCTGTTGTTAAAGGTAAACTACGTTGTTTTAATCTAAAAATGATCAAATGTTACAATATATTTATGAGTGTTACAATGTTTAACAGTAGGTTTATGATTAACAGTTGTGCAGAATGTTTATGTATGGTTAACAGTGTTACGCAGTAGGTTTATGTATGATTAACAGTTTGTGCAGCAGGTTTATATATGATTCACAGTTGTGTAGTAGGTTTATATATGATTAACAGTTGTGCAGCAGGTTTATTTATGAGTAACACAGTTGTGTAGCTAGGTTTATATATGATTAACAGTTGTGTAGTAGGTTTATGTATGATTAACAGTTGTGTAGTAGGTTGTATATGATTAACAGTTGTGTAGTAGGTTTGTGTAAGATTAACAGTTGTGCAGCAGGTTTATATATGATTAACAGTTGTGTAATAGGTTTATATATGATAAACAGTTGTGCACTAGGTTTATGTATGATTAACAGTTGTGGCAGCAGGTTTATATATGATTAACAGTTGGTCAGCAGGTTTATTTATGAGTAACAGCTGTGTAGTAGGTTTATATATGATTAACAGCTGTGCAGCAAGTTTATTTATGATTAACAGTTGGTCAGCAGGTTTATTTATGAGTAACAGCTGTGTAGTAGGTTTATATATGATTAACAGTTGTGTAGTAGTTTATGTATGATTAACAGTTGTGTAGTAGGTTTGTATATGATTAAACATTTGTGTAGTAGGTTTATGTATGATTAACAGTTGTGCAGCAGGTTTATATATGATTAACAGTTGTGTTATAGGTTTAGGTTTATATATGATTAACAGTTGTGCACTAGGTTTATGTATGATTAACAGTTGTGTTATAGGTTTATATATGATAAACAGTTGTGCTGTAGGTTTATGTATGATTAACAGTTGTGCAGTAGGTTTATGTATGATTAACAGTTGTATAGTAGGTTTATATATGATTAACAGATGTGGATTAGGTTTATATAGGATTAACATATGTGTAGTAAGTAGGTTTATGTATGAGAAACAGTTGTGCAGTAGGTTAATGTATGACTAAAAGTTGTGTACTAGGTTAATGTATGATTAACATTTGAATAGCAGGTTTGTATATGACTAACGTATGCGCAGAATGTTTATGTATGATTAACAGTTGTGCAGCAAGTTTATGTATGATTAACAGTTGTGCACTAGGACTATGATTAACATTTGATTAGTTGGTTTATGTATGAGAAACAGTTGGGCAGTAGGTTCATGTATGCTTAACAGTTGTGCAGCAGGTTTATATATGTCAGTTGCGTAGTAGATTTAAATATCATTAATAGTAACTGTTGTATGATTAACAGTTGTGTAGTAGGTTTATGTATGATTAACAGTTATATAGTAGGTTTATGTATGATAAACAGCTGTGCAGCAGGTTTATGTATGATAGACAGTTGTGCAGTAGGTTTATGTATGATAGACAGTTGTCCAGTATGTTTATATATGATAAACAGTTGTGAAATAGGTTTATGTATGATTAACAGTTATATAGTAGGTTTATGTATGATTAACAGTTGTGTTGTAAGTTTATATATGATTACCAGTTGTGTAGTAGGTTTATGTGTGATTAACGGCTGTGCAGAAATGAGAAACAGTTGTGCAGCAGGTTTATTTATGATTAACAGTTGTGCAGCAGGTTTGTATATGATTAACAGATGTGCAGTATGTTAATATATGATTAACAGTTGTGAACTATGTTTATGTATGATTTACATTTGTGCAGAAGGTTTATGCATGATTAACAGTCGTGTAGTAGGTTTGTATATGATTAACAGTTGTGCAGTAAGTTTATGTATGATTAACAGTTGTGTAATAGGTTTGTATATGATTAACAGTTGTGCAGCAGGTTTATTTATGATTAACAGTTGTGTAGTAGGTTTGTATATGATTAACAGTTGTGCAGTAGGTTTATGTATGATTAACAGTTGTGCAGCAGATTTATTTATGAGTAACAGTTGTGTAGTAGGTTTATATATGATAAACAGTTGTGCAGCAGGTTTGTATATGATTAACAGTTGTGCAGTATGTTTATGTATGATTAATAGTGTTGTGCGGTATGTTTATGTATGATTAACAGTTTAGTAATAGGTTTTTATATGATCAGTAGTTGTGTGTTGTAGGTTTATGTATGATTAACAGTTGTTTAGTAGGTTTATGTATGATTAATAGATGTGTAATAGGTTTATATATGATCAATAGTTGTGTTGTAGGTTAATATATGATAAACAGTTGTGCAGTATGTTTATGTATGATTAACAGTTGTGAAATAGGTTTTTATATGATCAATTGTTGTGTTGTAGGTTTATATATGATTAACAGTTGTTTAACAGGTTTATGTATGATTAACAGTTGTACAGCAGGATTATACATGATTAACAGTTGAGCAGTAGGCTTATGTATGATTAACAGTGTTGTGCACTAGGTTTATGTATGATTAACAGTTGTGTAGCAGGTTTATATATGACATTACATAGTCCTGCCTTAATTCCATTAAGCGATGAGAAATCTTGTATTATCAGGCTTTTATAATGGATATTTCGATAATAAAACATGTTTAAAAACGTTTTTTGTTGTAAAAAGGGTGATAACCTGTTTAAAATTACATATTCAATGATTTAATTTTACAATATGCAAACTTTTTAAGCTGAAAATTAAGTTTTTATTTCATACCCAAGCCAACCCCGTTTTCGCTTCTTGGAGATTGGATGGGGTATGCACATTAATACTTGGACCACGTAATGATTAACAGTTGGGCAACAGGTTTATTTTTGATTAACAGTGTTGTGCACTAGGTTTATGTATCATTAACAGTTGTGTAGTAGGTTCATGTATGATTAAACATTTTTCAGCAGTTTATGTATAACAGTTGTTAGTAGGTTTATACATGATTAACAGTGGTGCTGCAGGTTTATATATGATTAACAATTGTGCAGCAGATTTATGTATGATTAACAGTTGTGTAGTATGTTCATTTATGAATAAAAATTGTGCAGCAGGTTTATATATGATTAACAGTTGTGTAGTAGGTTTATGCATTTCGATTAACAGTTGTGCAGTAGGTTTATGTATGATTAACAGTTATGTAGAGGTGTAGAAATGATTAACAGTTGCTCATAGGTTTATGTATGATTAACAGTTGTGCAGCAGGTTTAGAAATGATTAACAGTTGTACATAGGTTCATGTATGAATAACAATTGTCTGGACAGTAAGTTTATGTATGATTAACAGTTGTGCAGCAGGTTTAGAAATGATTAACAGTTGTACATAGGTTCATGTATGAATAACAATTGTCTGGACAGTAAGTTTGTGTATGATTAACAGTTGTGCAGCAGGTTTAGAAATGATTAACAGTTGTACATAGGTTCATGTATGAATAACAATTGTCTGGACAGTAAGTTTATGTATGATTAACAGTTGTGCAGCAGGTTTAGAAATGATTAACAGTTGTACATAGGTTCATGTATGAATAACAATTGTCTGGACAGTAGGTTTATATATGATTGACAGTTGTGCAGTAGGTTTACATATTGTTACGAAATTACGAAAAGTTTGTAAGTTAGGAATAATACTTAAATGTTATTTCCACACAAATGTAATAATGGAAATCTGTTCCTTTTAGATGAGATGTATAAGGACGAAGTAAATATAAATAAGTCTTTCACAAAGTTGATGACTTTTATTAAACGTTTCTAATAGTTATCAAGCACTGTTCCAAATAATATGTCAGAGATAATCCAAATATGAAAGTTTTTTTAAGTAAGAATAATTGCTAAAATCTCTTATAGTTACACTTTAAAAGGCTCTCTCTCTCTAAAACTCTGCTCATTCTAAAGAATTGTACTTCAGTAATTCTGACTGAAAACGCTGACCAAGAACCCCGAACTGAAGAGTATTAGGCCTTTTTATACTATTTAGCTCAGCAAGCTAAGCCAGCCAATGAACTAAATGACTGCTTTCATCAGCCAGCAAGTAGGTCGCATACTCATCATCCTAACACAAAATGACATGAGCTTGCTGCATGCACAGCCAGCAAGTAGGTCGCGCTGCCCCATCATCATTCAGCTTAGGTAAACAAGCCAACGCACCAGATGACATCAAACTTGCTGCATGAACAGCCAGCAAGTAGGTCGCACAGCATCAACAAATACACCAAATGACATCAGCTTGCAACATCCACAGCCATTCATCACTTAATGCTAATCTAGCAGGACAATCAAAATACCTACATTATCTACCTTCACTAAAATATATGCTTTACAGCCTCTACAAGGGATTAAATGAAGTCAGATACATATGTGGTTATATATGTGATCAAACTAAACTACGTAATTAAACCATATACATTTATATTTAAAACGTGGGTTAATATAAGAATCTTAAATCATAACAATATGATTAACAGTTGTGCAGCAGGTTTATATATGAGTAACAGTTGTGCGTCAGGTTTATATATAATGAACAGTTGTGTAGTAGGTTTGTGTATGATTAACAGTTGTATAGAAAGTTTTTATATGATTAACAGTTGTATAGTAGGTTTATATTTGATTAACAGTTATATAGTAAGTTTGTATATGATTAACAGTTGTGCAGCAGGTTTATATATGATTAACAGTTGTGCGGCAGGTTTATATATGATTAACAGTTGTGTAGTAGGTTCGTATATGATTAACAGTTATATAGTAAGTTTATATATGATTAACAGTTGTGCAGCAGGTTTATATATGATTAACAGTTGTGCGACAGGTTTATATATGATTAACAGTTGTATAGTAGGTTTATATATGATTAACAGTTATATAGTAAGTTTATATATGATTAACAGTTGTGCAGCAGGTTTATATATGATTAACAGTTGTGCGGCAGTTTTATATATGATGAACAGTTGTGTAGTAGGTTCGTGTATGATTAACAATTGTATAGTAGGTTTTTATATCATTAACAGTTGTGCAGCAGATTTATGTATGATTAACAGTTGTATAGTAGGTTTATATATGATTAACAGTTGTGCAGTAGATTTATATCAGATTAACAGTTGTGCAGCAGGTTTATACATGATTAACAGTTGTGCAGCAGATTTATGTATGATTAACAGTTGTGTAGTAGGTTTGTATATAATTGACATTTGTGCAGCAGGTTTATACATGATTAACAGTTATGTAGTAGGTTTGTATATGATTGCCAGTTGAGCAGTAGGTTTATGTATGATTAACAGTTGTGCTGCATATTTATGTATGATTATCAGTTGTGCAGTAGGTTTATATATGATTAACAGTTGTGTAGTAGGTTTATATATGATTAACAGTTGTGTAGTAGGTTTATGTATGATTAACAGTTGTGCAGCAGGTTTAGAAATGATTAACTGTTATGCATAGGTTCATGTATGAATAACAATTGTCTGGACAGTAGGTTTATATATGATTGACAGTTGTGCAGTAGGTTTATGATTGATTGACTGTTGTGCAGTAGGTTTTGTATGTGATAAACACGTGCAGTTGGTCTATATTAGAATCCAATAAAACAAAATACGTTTTTACAAATGTTTCAACTTTTGACAAATGTATTGGTTTAACACCTATGTATGTACTGAATTCAAGAATTCAGATGATCTTAACTTAATTGAAGATGAACTCAAAAGTCTTAAAATACCAGTTGTTTACAATACTGGCTGGCTATTCACTGTATAAGAAAACTACTGTTTGCACATTAAATTAACAATGTAATAAATACTCTGTCAATATTGGTACTTTAAAACCTGCAGCCTTTTCTTGATATAATTGATATATGTGCACTGTCTGCATTTGTGTTGACATAATTCATTGTGAAGTAGGTACAGGTATATGGCGAATTGTAATACATGCCTTTGTTTTTGTATCGTTACCAGAGATATGTTAGACCAAGTGCTAGAGATGGGACTAGAGAGTTCTCAAATACAGATCAAACTGAAGTAAGTACATAGAGTTCTCACATACAGATTAAACTGAAGTAAGTACACAGAGTTCTCACATACATATTAAACTGATGTAAGTACACAGAGTTCTCACATACAGCTTTATCTGAAGTAAGTACACAGAGCTCTCACATACATATTAAACTGAAGTAAGTACACAGAGTTCTCACTTACATATTAAACTGAAGTACACAAAGTTCTCACATAAAGATTAATCTGAAGTAAGTACACAGAGTTCTCACTTACATATTAAACTGAAGTACACAAAGTTCTCACATACATATTAAACTGATGCAAGTACACAGATTTCTCACATACAGATTAATCTATAGTAAGTACACAGTTCTCACATACATATTAAACTGAAGTAAGTACACAGAGCTCTCACATACAGATTAATCTGAAGTAAGTACACAGAGCTCTCACTACAAATCAACATAACATAAGTACATAGTTCTCACATACAAATCAACAAGAAGTAAGTAGACAGAGCTCTCACATCAGATCAAATTGAAGTAAGTACACAGAGTGTTCTCACATACAAATTAACATGTAACTACACAGAGTTCTCACATACAGATCAAACTGAAGTAAGTCCACAGAGTTCTCACATACAAATCGACATGTAAGTCCACAGAGTTCTCACATACAAATCAACATGTAAATACACAGCATTCTCACATACCGATCAAACTGAAGTAAGTCCACAGAGTTCTCACATACAAATCGACATGTAAGTACACAGAGTTCTCACATACAAATTAATATGTAAATACACAGCATTCTCACATACCGATCAAACTGAAGCAAGTCCACAGAGTTCTCACATACAAATCAACATGTAAATACACAGCATTCTCACATACCGATCAAACTGAAGCAAGTCCACAGAGTTCTCACATACAAATCAACATGTAAGTACACAGAGTTTTCACATACAAATCAACATGAATTAAGTACAGCGTTCTCACATACAGATCAAACTGAAGTAAGTACACGGAGTTCTCACATGCAAATCAACATGTAAGTACATATCGTTCTCACATACAGATCAAACTGAAGTAAGTACACGGAGTTCTCACATGCAAATCAACATTTAAGTACACAGAATTCTCACATACAAATCAACATTAGGTACATAGGGTTTTCACATACAGATCAAACTGAAGTAAGTACACAGAGTTCTCACATACAATGCAGCATTTAATATATTATATTTATTATAACCACAAAGATCGAAATAAAAAATACATCAACAGAAACTATACTTTTTACTCTCTTAGATTGTTTAATTTCACAATGGTCACATCAAAACTGTCCTGCTTATGGGTGTTCTCATAACGTGTGTCATGTGCAAGGTGAGAACGCTGACATTTGTGACGTCGTGCTGAGATTTTCACGGTGAAGCGCTGCTATGTTTATCTTTTTATTCCCCCGTTCCCACATCTAAAATTCTATCAAGATCAGTCGCAGTCAGTTGCCTCTCTTGATAAATTAACGTTTTCACTCGCTTTGGCAATGATTTACTGACACTTACTATCCTTCCACATCTTCTATCGTCTTCAGTTGACTCTAGAACTTCGCGAAATCGCTTGTGCCACTTAAATACTGAAGTTTTGTAACTCTCTGTCCCATTCCAGCAGGCTTGCATGAGCTATTATGATCGCTTTTCGTCCATCGTCTGTAAATTAACAATTGCTTTAAATGACATCTCCTCAGTAACCGCCTGGTCAATTTTGACTGACCTCACATGGATGATCTCGAGGTCAATGTTTTGAAAAAACGGGATGTATTATTGGATGGAGTTGTCTGTCTGTCTTGTCTGTCTGTCCGTCTGTAATATTTTTTTTGTGGCTACTACTTTTCATTAAACTACTCGACGTATTTTCATGAAACTTCACAGGGATGTTGCTCTTGATGTCTAGTTGATCCTAACAAAAATTCAGGTTAGCCGTAAATTTAAGATGGCCACCATGGCTAAAAATAGATTTTAAATGTGATTTTCAGGCGACTACTTCTCAAAAACCGTAAGTGATATTGATTTGGAACCTTTACCAAAATGACTGGCACGACATGTAGTTGATCCTAACCAAAGTTCATTTTGATTGGATGTCAAACATGGCCACCAGCGGCCATCTATGTTTACATAGAGTTATATAGGAAAAACTTGTGGCGACTACTTCTCTGAAACTACGCAACAGATGTTCATGAAACTTAACAGGAATGTTGCTCTTGATGTCTAGTTGATCCTTGCAAAAATTCAGGTCGGTAGGAAATTCAAGATGGCCGCCACTGCAAAAAATAGATTTTAAAATGTAACTTTGTGGCGACTACTTCTCCAAAACCGTAAGTGATATTGAATTGGAACCTTTACAAAAATGACTGGTGCGACATATACTTGGTCCTAACCAAGATTCATTTTGATTCAATGTCAAGCATGGCTGCCAGTGGCCATCTTTGTTTACATAGAGTTATAAAGGAAAAACTTGTGGCAACTACTTCTCTGAAACCACTTGACGGATTTTCGTGAATCTTCACAGGAAGGTTGCTCTTGATATCTAGTTGATCCTGACAAAAATTCATGTCGGCCGGAATTTCAAGATGGCCGCAACGGCTAAAGATAGATTTTAAAAATGCGATTTTGTGGCGACTACTTTTCAAAAAACACAAGTGATAGTGATTTGGAACCATTCATGTAGTTAGTCCTAACCAAAGTTCATTTTGATTTGGATGTCAAACATGGCCACCTGCGGCCCTCTTTGTTTACATAGAGTTATATAGGAAAAACTTGTGGCGACTACTCCTCTGAGACTACCTGAAGGCTTTTCATGAAACTTAACAGAAATGTTGCTCTTGATGTCTAGTTGATCCTAGCCAAATTGCAGGTTGGACGGAAATTCAAGCCACCATGGCTAAAAATAGATTTTTAAAAAACAAATTTGTGGAAACTTCTTCTTGAAAACTTTAAGTGTTATTGATATGAGACTTTTTCTAAAATGATCAGCATGAGATGATGTTGGTCCTTAAACATGGCTGCCAGTGGCCATCTTTGTTTACATAGAGTTATACAGTAAAAACTTGTAGCGACTACTCTGAAACTACTTGACAGATTTTCATAAAATTTCACAGGAATGCTGATCTAGCTATCATTACCAATCAGTAGAGCTTCACTGACCTCTTGTTTAGTACCCAACACTGATACTGCTACCTGGGAACAGAACATGATTTTTTACTTTTGCAAACACAACATTTTTCCCCTACTGGCTTTAAATTATTTCTAGAGCATAATTAGTATAACAAATCCGTCTTTTCAAACATCTAAATTTCCAGAAACTCCAACATTTTATGAAAATTTGCAACTCATGTTTTTTTTAGTATTTTATTCTGAACACACTACTGTACGAGATGAGTTTTAAAAAGTTACCTCAGTCCAACTCATAACTAGAAATGTGTTCATGGAATATGAATGCTCCCACTGCAAAGAAATCAGTAAAAACCGTAAAGTCTGGCAAAAAAGGGCCATAACTGAGGTAATACAAAGTCGATTTTTATTCGGAATCGATATGCACATCTTGACATCATTGGTAAGCATCATGTAAAGATGCAATGTTTCAAAACAATCGGTTGAAAACATTGGTAGGAGATAGACACACAGAATATTTTAACGTCAAATTTTAAAAAAAGTGCCTCAACTCCAGAAATACAAGGTCAATTTTCACGCGGAATCAATATGCTATCTTTAAAGCATAGGTAAGCATCCTGTAAAGTTTCAAAACTATCGGTTGAAAACTGTGGAAGGAGATGGACACACAAACTATTCGGGACGGAAGGACACTCAGATGGACGGACATACGGACAGACTGACCGATATGGCTAACGCTATATGTTTATTGGTGATGGTGGCATAAAAATAGTTTTAAACTATTGAAGAATTGGTCGCCAATATACATGTTAAAGATACATGGCAATCTTGATTTGTGTAAACTTGCAGCATCCCTTGGTTTTTGTCACCACTTTTGAAAAAATGCGAGACATAGGCGCCGCTAATGTTGGCGGGCTCGACGGCGTCAACATATTGTATTATAACTTTTTTGTCCTTGGGAGTAGAATTTTCAAATTTCATATATAACCTCCTGGTCATTGTCCGTCTTAATGCCAATAACTTCCAGCCCTCCAACTGACCCTGGGTCAAGGTCACTTAAATACATGTACCGTCACCAAATTTGAACGTAATAATGAAGGTACAAGTATTTAAGTGACCTTGACTCCAACCCAGGGTCAGTTCGAGGGTTTGAAGTCATTGGCATTAGGAAAAACAATGACCAGAAGGTTATATATAAAATTTGAACATTCTATTCCAAGGACAAGAAAGTTACAATGCAATATGTTAGCGTTAAGATTTTGGTTAAGATTTTGATTAAGGTTTTGGTTAAGGTTTGCGTTTAAGTTCTTATAACTTTGTAGTCCTATGGAGTAGAGTGTTCAAATTCCATATAAATTTCAGCCACCAACTGTTGTTGTTACAACTTCCAGCCACGGAACTTACCGGAAGACTTGCACCTAGGTCAAGCAGATAGTCCAGTAATATTGATTTATGAATGATATGCTTTGTTCTAAAATGTTCACTACATTTTAATTGTTTATATATACTGCATGAAGGAAATAAAGATTATTTATATTTATTGAAATCATTTAAAGTAGCATGTATTGTCTATTTTATGTAAAAATGCTACTGAAATACACCCTTAGATTAAAATGTCATTTTGTGAACTGATAAGTTGACATGTGGTAATTTCAGCAATTATAGGGCCTGTGATTTGATACTCCAGTAAAAGTTTATCTAATAATTAACATAATGATTAAACTGTCACATATAATTACCATTGTAACGACTGCCAGATAAGGCCAAATAAAATTATATGTGTGGTTCCTATTACAATATTTTATTTTATATTTTGTCTTTTTTTTTACACTATACTTTTATACCCAATAAATCAATAAAGTTAACTATATATTTATAGATATCATCAGATACAGAACTGATAGAGAGAAGAAAAAAAATAGAGAGGAAAAAAAACAGAAAAAAGAAAACATTAAATGCAAAACGTAAAAAATAAATAAATTATTATTTAGGTGTCATAAAATGTTTAGGATCGGCCCCTAAAAACAGGGTATGACTGATTACCGAAAAGGGCCCTTTTCGCGAAAAGGGTATTCAAGCTACGAAAAGGGCCTGTTAATTACGTTTGTAGCTCTACTGATCAGAGATCAGCAGAGCTTATGCCGTGGTGTGGTGTCCGTCTGTCTGTAAACTTTTTTTGTAGCGACTACTCCTCTGAAACTACTGAATGGATTTTCATGAAACTTTACAGAAATGTAAAAAACAAGTTTGTAGCGACTACCTCTTGAAAACTCAAAGAGATATTGATATGGGACTTTTTCTAAAATGATCAGCATGACATGATGTTGGTCCTTGTAGAAAATCATTTTGATTCGACCTTAAACTTGGCTGCCTTGTAGCGACTACTCCTCTGAAACTACTTGACGGATTTCCATGTTACTTCACAAGAATGTTGCTCTTGATGTCTAAATGATCCTAGCAACATTTCAGGTCGGTCGGAAATTCAAAATGGCTACCACAGCTAAAAATAGATCTTCAAAAAACAAGTTTGTAGCGAGTACTTCTTGAAAACTATAAGTGATATTGATATGGGACTTTTTCTAAAATGGTCAGTATGGAATGATGTTGATCCTTGTCGAAAATTATTTTGATGCGACGTTAAACATGGCCGCCAGCGGCCATCTTTCTTTACTTAGAGTTATATAATGAAAACTTGTAGCGACTACTCCTCTGAAACTACTTGATGGATTTTCATGAAACTTCACACGAATGTTGCTCTTGTTGTCTAATTGATCCTTGCAAAATTTCAGGTCGGCCGGAAATTCAAGATGGCCGCCACGGCTAAAAATAATTTAAAAAAACAAACAAAATAGTTTGTAGCGACTTCTTGTTGAGGGGGTTTGCAAGCATCTGGCCAAAGCAGAAGGCCCAACTGACCTCAAAGGGTTCGCCTTCCCAGTTGGCGAGATCCCATTGGGGAATCTTACCCCGAGTGTTTTTCTCTGCATTTTACAGTACATTTTAACGGATTATCATATGTGTATATCCTTAATACTGTACTCACACCAAGCTCACAATTAGAGTAGGCGATTATCTCTAAACAATGTATAGTGTATTCAGCTATATTATGTGTAATACTAATATGTGAGCTGTATCTGTATTAACCATACAGACTACCTTCCCGGTGTTCAAATCACGGAGGCAGTATAATAACGGTGCCTCTTTATGGCAGCTGACGAAGGAATTTTTATTCCGAAAGATCTTTTGCATACAGGATATTGTTTTCCTGGTAAAGTAGACACTGTTGTCCTAGTTAAAACACTTTGTAAGAGATTTTAACATAACTTATCTGAAGTATTATACTGCCTCCGTGATTTGAACACCGGGAAGGTAGTCTGTATGGTTAATACAGATACAGCTCACATATTAGTATTACACATAATATAGCTGAATACACTATACATTGTTTAGAGATAATCGCCTACTCTAATTGTGAGCTTGGTGTGAGTACAGTATTAAGGATATACACATATGATAATCCGTTAAAATGTACTGTAAAATGCAGAGAAAAACACTCGGGGTAAGATTCCCCAATGGGATCTCGCCAACTGGGAAGGCGAACCCTTTGAGGTCAGTTGGGCCTTCTGCTTTGGCCAGATGCTTGCAAACCCCCTCAACCCTATAAGTGATATTGATATGCGTCTTTTCCTAAAATGATCAGTATGACATGATGTTGATCCTTGATATTGATATGGGACTTTTTCTAAAATGATCAGCATGACATGATGTTGGTCCTTGTCGAAAATCGTTTTGATTCAATGTTAAACATGGCTGTCTGCGGCCATCTTTGTTTACATAGAGTATCTAGTAAAAACTTGTAGTGACTACTCCTCTGAAACTACTTGACGGATTTTCATGAAACTTCACAGGAATGTTGCTCTGGATGTCTTATTGATCCTAGCAAAATTTCAGGTCGGCTGGAAATTCAAGATGGCCACCGTGGCTAAAAATAGATTTTCAAAATACAGGTTTGTAGCGACAACTTCTTGAAAACTATAAGTGATATTGATATGGGACTTTTTCTAAAATGATCAGTATGACATGATGTTGATCCTTGTCAAAAATTAGTTTGATTTGACTTTAAACATGGCCACCAGTGGCCATCTTTGTTTACATAGAGTTATATAATGAAAACTTGTAGCGACTACTCCTCCGAAACTACTTGACGGATTTCCATAAAACTTCACAGGAATGCTGATCTAGCTATCAAAAACCTATCAGTAGAGCTTCAAGGTCATTGACCTCTTGTTTATTTAATATAGTGATTCCTTTCGTGTAACTTTGTTTTTTGTATCTTATTAAAACTTATTTTATCAAGAAACGTTATGTAACAAATGCCGTTGTATGAAAAGGGCATACTTAAACACACTACGTGACATGATACGAAAGGACATTTATTGGACCATTTATATCCATTACAATAAATTATATTAGTTTTTGTCTCGCCTTTTGAAAAAATGCGAGACTATAGGTGCCGCTAATGTTGGCGGGCTCGACGGCGTCAACATATTGTATTATAACTTTTATGTCCTTGGGAGTAGAATGTTCAAATTTCATATATAACCTCCTGCTCATTGCCCGTCTTAATGCCAATAACTTCCAGCCCTGCAACTGACCGTGGGTCAGAGTCAAGGTCACTTAAATACATGTACCGTCACCAAATTTTAATATAAATATTGACGGTACATGTATTTTACTGACCTTGACTCCGACCCACGGTCAGTTGCAGGGCTGGAAGTTATTAGCATTAAGACGGGCAATGACCAGGAGGTTATATATGAAATTTGAACATTACTCCCAAGGACAAGAAAGTTATAATACAATATGTCAGCGTTAACATTTTGAACAATTTTGTTAAGATTTCGGTTAACATTTCGGTTAACATTTCGGTTAAGTTCTTATAACTTATTTCTCCTTTTGAGTAGAGTGTTCAAATTTCATATATAACCTCCTGCTCATTGCCCGTCTTAATGCCAATAACTTCCAGCCCTGCAACTGACCGTGGATCAGAGTCAAGGTCACTTAAATACATGTACCGTCACCAAATTTTAATATAAATATTGACGGTACATGTATTTTACTGACCTTGACTCCGACCCACGGTCAGTTGCAGGGCTGGAAGTTATTAGCATTAAGACAAGCAATGACCAGGAGGTTATATATGAAATTTGAACATTCTACTCCCAAGGACAAGAAAGTTATAATACAATATGTCAGCGTTAAAATTTTTGTTAAGATTTTTGTTAACATTTCGGTTAAGTTCTTATAACTTATTTCTCCTTTGGAGTAGAGTGTTCAAATTTCATATATAACTTCACTGGTTATTGTTCTTCTTATTCCAGTAACTATCAGTCTCCAACTGACCCTGTGTCAAAGTCAGTTTCCTCTTAAATGCATCTACCGTCTCCAAAAAAAATGTGTTAAAGTGCGTTAAATTATTATAACTTTGTTGTTCTTTGGAGTAGAGTGTATAAATTTCAAATATAACCTCACTGGTCATTGTTCTTATTTCAGCGACTTCCAGCCCTCCAACTGACCCTTGGTCAAGGTCAGGGTCACTTTAATAAATGTATATTCTCCAAATTTCACATTGTTTTCGCAGCACTGCAGCAATGTACAGTGTTCAAAATCTCATATATAAACTCACTGGACATTGTTCTTGTCCAGCCAAGTGACTTCCAGCCCTCCAACTGACCCTTGGTCAAGGTCAGAGTCACTTTAATAAATGTATATTCTCCAAATTTCACATTGTTTTCTCAGCACTGCAGCAATGTAGTGTTCAAAATCGCATATATAAACTCACTGGACATTGTTCTTGTCCAGCCATAAACTCATTGTTCTTGTCCAGCCATAATCTGTATAGCTTTATTCTATTTTAAATGCATACACATTCCAATTTTCATGTGAGTTTTATAAGGTTTGACAGGTTCTTAATTGCATTATCTTTTTTATGTAGCTACTGCAACAAGCTGGGTAATTTGGTACACCAGCAAAGGTTTATCAAAAGTGTCTATCTTTGGAAGGTTAACTTTTTACTTTAATTCCAATCAGTGTAACATATATAAGATTGTAAATATTCTGGATAAAAATATGTTTAAACAAATAACAAATCTTTTTCTTATTGACTCATTTATTAAATTCAAAAAATATATTACAAATTCCCTTAAATACTATCTTGATAGCATTTGCCATGGTGATTAGACTGTTAAATATAATTGCCATTCTAACAGACTGCCAGAAAATGAACTTCGATAAAAGCAACAGTTATTGCTACTATTTATGGAAGTTTAAGAATTAATAACTATTGAGTAAAAATGCCTCTTTCATAGCAGTACAGAACAGTATTACATTAATTATATGTATGACATTTTCCCTGATAAGTGATAATTGAAGCAATTACAGTATATAGCCACAGCATCACTGGCAGAGAATTAGCAGTCATTTTCCATTATCTTGGTAATTATTTGTTGACACTATCTTAATTGCGTGCTGACATAAACATTCCACAACAACATAAGGTCACTTCTATTTCCAAAGCAAAATAAAGTCACTTGTTGTACTTGATATCAGTGAATGTGTTTATGTATCATTGTATGGGTGTGTGTGTGTGTGTGTGTGAAAAATTAGCTTGGTTTCTCAACTTGGAATAAAATATGGAAAATACAAATGAAAAACAAAATTTTCTCTGCAAAAGAAATGAAAAGAGTTGGATATAAAAACAATGTGTAAGTGATCATTTTGGTTTGTTTTGATTTTACAATTTTAGTCGTCTGCTTGTGTTCTATTTTTACACTGTCTTCCCACTGACAGCTTGTAATCTGCAGAATTAAATTACATAGGAACACCTCCAAAAAATCGCTAGTATACTAGCGAATGTTGGGGGTTTAAGGGTGAAGTAGTTCATAAATATAGATGGAACATTAACAGTTTCCTATAATACACTGTAACAAAACTTATAATTTAAAACAATCTTTAAGTCCATAGTCTAGAGTACGGCATGCACTTTGCATAATGTTCATTATAGACTTTGACTACGGTAATCAATTACGGTAATGATGTCACATTCAGTTTTAAATGTTTGACTCCTGATAATTATGCAGGACCTTTATAAATGAACTTTTGTGTTGTTTCTGCTTTTGCGAATGCTACGGTACGATATACTGACAGTCTTGCTTGACTATAAACCCTCGATTTTGTCAAGATGAAGGTCGCTTGAAACATGTATGATGGACATGTTTCTTTAGGCGAGACATCATGTTGCGCGCAACTCTTGTTAACATAAAGCTTTTTGAGGACTGGGAATAATACTAAATTCCAAGTTATGCACTGTAGTAACGGGTCACATACATGCTCTACGAAAAGGTCATATGCATTACGAAAAGGGCCGTGCATAGCCATTAATGTGCTACGAAAAGGACATACCGGTATTGTTAAAATCATACATTCACAATTACGAAAAGGGCTTAATACTTGAACCTGATGTAAGAATTCACACGAGAATAAGTGTGTTTTGATTATTTTTTAACATAAAGCTAATATAAAAGTCCAAGTTATGCACTAGAACGAGTCACATACACTACAAAAAGGGCATATGCATCACGAAAAGGGCCGTACATAGCCGTTAACGAACGCGGAAAGGACATGAATAAATAAGTTGCTGTCTTTACAAAATATGTTCTAGACAAAATGAAACTTATTATTGAATAGCATACATTGAACTGCATACGTGTATGTATACATTTACTGTGTTATGGACTTTTAACATTTGTTATCTGGATTCACTACAGTTGTGTAACCTGGGAAATACTACTATGAATATATGTGAATCCTGCATGTTAATACAATGTAATTATATGGATTTTGTAGAACTCCGACAAGTGATACAATATGAATCACTATTTAGTATTATGTTTATTAATCATTTCAAGATTTGTAACCATTTGGAGACACTAATTTTGAAATATAACAAATACCACGCATTAAAGTGAGACGTTTTTTAATTTCACTATGCTGCACCAATGATAGTCTAGTTACGACTTAGTCAAATGTCCATTTCCAATACTTACTGACTGAATGACTGCCAAATTTCCTTCATCTCTTTCAAAGAAATGTTAATATCTCCTTTACTACTCGGTGGAAAAACTCTGAAATTCACACTTGTGCTCTCCAATGGTTATAAATTTAATCGATATGGTGAAAAAAACAACTATATGCAAAGGGGCGAGTTTTGGCTTGAAAGTTTGTAAATTGTGCTTCTTGTGTAAACCTTCGTACGTTTACAGACTAGTCTATTTTCCACTTATATGGACTAAAAACGTATTGACATAATCTGCGAACATATCTGGACATCCTAGCATATTAAATCTTTTATAATATCAATCATCAAAATGAATAGCTATAAGTAAAATAAAAATACCTATCGTTTTGCATAAAAACCGGAACCGATTTGAAACAACGCCCGACTTCGTTAAAAATGCTATAATCATTGACTTGGTGCCAATGATTGCCAGTTATATGGTGTGATTAATGAGGTTTATATAAAATTAAATAATTAAATTAAAAATTCATATTGCCATCCTTTCAGATTTGATAGTATAGAGAGCATCCTTGCAGTTGGCATTGAACAGGCCCGCAACTTAGCAGCATTACAATTTCCTGAGTCCTCCAAAGTGTAAGTGAAGCACTATTCATTTTATAACCAACAGGCTCAAAGTGAGCTATTGGGCCCACTCTTCGTCTGTTGTTGACTATCAAGTTGTTTAAATGAAGCCCCACTCTGAGGGGTTAAAGTGTGAATATAGATTTTTATCCGGAAAACTAAAAAAAAATCAGATATTAATACCCCTATTGAATTACACTCGGTGCATGTAAATTAACATTTTACTGAATGCAGACCTAAACGCAAAAAATCAGGGTAAACATTCTAAGTGTTACCTTAACCTTGTGGTCACAGGTATTTGGATATATGATAGTTAGAATGTTAATGTTTTACCTTGGTAATCAACAAATAAAATTTGGAAGTAATACCTGAAAGTAATCTGAAAATATTAGCAAATATATATCAATTTAACATTTACTGAAAGTGGTCTTAAACGCAAACAAACTTCCAAGTGTGAGACCTTGACCTTGTGGTCGCAGGTGATCAGAAATTTGATGGAATGATTTTAAACAATCTTAGTAACCAACAAATAAAATATGAAAGAAATTCATGAAAGCATTTTGAGAATATGAGCAAAAACTAGAACTTTAATTTTTAGCTCTACTGGCCAAGGGCCAGCAGAACTTATGGGATGGCGAGTTGTCCATCGTCCGTCGTTAACTTTTGTCTCGTTAAGGCAATAGGGCCTTCATTTTTCATCTGATCTTTACCTAACTTTACCAGCTCGGACAACTTTGAAAAACAGCCATATCGAACCAGAACAGCGGAGTTATAGCCCTTGATTTAGTTAAAAATGCTATATTTTGCCTCATTAAAACGATAGGGCCTTCATTTATCATCCGTTGTTAATGTCAATGGAAGCTCGGACAAGTTCGAAAACCAGCCAGATCGGACCAGTAACAGCAGAGTTATGGCCCTTGATTTCGTTCGAAATGCTATATTTTGCCTCGTTAAGACGATAGGGCCTTTCATTTTTCATCCGATCTTTACCAAACTTTACCAGATTGATAGAGATATCAATGAAAGCTCGGACGAGTTTGAAAAACAGCCAGATCGGATCAGTAACAGCGGATTTATGGACCTTGATTTGTTAGAAATGCTATATTTTGCTTCGTTAAGACGATAGGGCCTTTATTTTATTTTTCATCCGATCTTTACCAAATTTTACCAGATTGTTAATATCAATAAAAGCTTGGATAAGTTAGAAAACCAGCCAGATCGGACCAGTAACAGCAGAGTTATGGCCCTTGATTTTGTAAGAAATGCTATATTTTGCCCCGTTAATACGATAGGGCCTTCATTTTTCATCTGATCATCACCAAACTTTACCAGATTTTTAGACTTTTTTTTTTTTTCTTTTCTTTTTTCTTTTCTTTTTTTTTTCTTTTAAATGTTTTTTTGTTTTTTTAGCTCTTCTGATCAGAGATCAGCAGAGCTTATGCCGTGGTGCGGCGTCCGTCTGTCCGTCCGTCCGTCCGTCTGTCCGTCTGTCCGTCCGTAAACTTTTTTTTTGTAGTGACTACTCCTCTGAAACTACTGAATGGATTTTCATGAAACTTTACAGAAATGTTGCCCATGAAGTCTAGTTGATCCTAGCAAAAAGTCATGTTGATGTGAAATCCAAGATGGCTGCCAAATCTAAAAATAGATTTTTAAAAAACAAGTTTTTAGCGACTACTTCTTGAAAACTCTAAGTGATATTGATATGGGACTTTTTCTAAAATGATCAGCATGACATGATGTTGGTCCTTGTCGAATATCGTTTCCCTACCAGCGGCCATCTTTATTTACATAGAGTTATTTAGTAAAAACTTGTAGCGACTACTCTCCTGTTACTACTCGACGGATTTCCATGAAACTTTACGGGAATGTTGCTCTTGATGTCTAAATGATCCTAGCAAAATTTCAGGTCGGCCGGAAATTCAAGATGGCCGCCACTGCTAAAAATAGATTTTCAAAATACAAATTTGTAGCGACTACTTCTTAAAAACTATAAGTGATATTGATATGCGTCTTTTCCTAAAATGATCAGTATGACATGATGTTGATCCTTGTCAAAAATTATTTTGATTAGACGTTAAACATGGCTGCCAGCGGCCATCTTTGTTTACATAGAGTTATGTAATGAAAACTTGTAGCGACTACTCCTCTGAAACTACTTGACGTATTTTCATGAAACTTCACATGAATGTTGCTCTTGATGTCTTATTGATCCTAGCAAATATTCAGGTCGGCCGGAGATTCAAGATTGCCGCCACGGCTAAAAATAGATTTTCAAAAAACAAGTTTGTAGCGACTACTTTTTGAAAACTATAAGTGATATTGATATGGGACTTTTTCTAAAATGATCAGTATGACATGTTGTTGATCCTTGTCAAAAAATATTTTGATTTGACTTTAAACATGGCTGCCAGCTGCCATCTTTGTTTACATAGAGTTATATAATGAAAACTTGTAGCGACTACACCTCTGAAACTATTTGACGGATTTTCAAGAGACTTCACAGGAATGCTGATCTAGCTATCAAAAACCTATCAGTAGAGCTTCAAGGTCATTGACCTCTTGTTTAAAACTCCGATTGATCTTTAGCTCGACTGATCAGAGATCAGCAGAGCTTATGCCGTGGTATGGCGTCAGTCGTCCGTCCGTCTGTCCGACCGTCCGTACGTCTGTCTGTCCATCCGTAAACTTTTATTTGTAGCGACTACTTCTCTGAAACTATTGGATGGATATTCATGAAACTTTACAGAAATGTTGCCCATGAAGTCTAGTTCATCCTAGCAAAAATTCATGTTGATGTGAAATCCAAGATGGCCGCCAAAGCTAAAAAAAGATTTTTAAAATACAAGTTTATAGCGACTTCTTCTTGAAAACTCTTAAGTGATATAGATATGGGACATTTTCTAAAATGATCAGCATGACATGATGTTGGTCCTTGTCGAAAATCGTTTTGATTCAACGTTAATCATGGCTGCCAGCGGCCATCTTTGTTTACATAGAGTTATATAGTAAAAACTTGTAGCGACTACTCCTCTGAAACTACTTGGCGGATTTTCATAAAACTTCACAGGAATGTTGACCTAGCTATCAAAAATTTGTCAGTAGAGCTTCAAGGTCATTGACCTCTTGTTTTTAGCTCGACTGATCAGAGATCAGCAGAGCTTATGCCGTGGTGCGGCGTCCGTCTGTCCGTCCGTCTATCCGTCCGTCCGTTCGTCTGTCCGTAAACTTTTATTTGTAACGACTACTCCTCTGAAACTACTGGATGGATATTTATGAAACTTTACAGAAATATTGCCCATGAAGTCAAGTTGATCCTAGCAAAAATTCATGTTGATGCAAAATCCTGGATGGCCGCCACAGCTAAAAATAGATTTAAAAAAAATAAGTTTGTAACTACTACTTCTTGAAAACTATAAGTGATATTGATATGGGACTTTTTCTAAAATGATCAGCAAGACATGATGTTGGTCCTTGTCAAAAATCGTTTTGATTCGACGTTATATATGGCTGCCAGTGGCCATCTTTGTTAATATAGAGTTATATAATGAAAACTTGTAGCGACTACTCCTCTGAAACTACTTGACGGATTTTCATGAAACTTCACACGAATGTTGCCCATGAAGTCTAGTTGATCCTAGCAAAAATTCATGTTGATGTGAAATCCAAGATGGCCGCCAAATCTAAAAATAGGTTTTTAAGAAACAAGTTTGTAGCGACTACTTATTGAAAACTCTAAGTGATATTGATATGGGACTTTTTCTAAAATGATCAGCATGAATGATGTTGGTCCTTGTCGAAAATGGTTTCGATTCAACATTAAACATGGCTGCCAGCGGCCATCTTTGTTTACATAGAGTTATATAATGAAAACCTGTAGCGACTACTCCTCTGAAACTACTTGACGGATTTTCATGAAACTTCACAGGAATGTTGCTCTTGATGCCTTATTGATCCTAGCAAAATTTCAGGTTGGCCGGAAATTCAAGATGGCCGCCACGGCTAAAAATAAATTTTCAAAATACAAGTTTGTAGCGACTACTTCTTGAAAACTATAAGTGATATTGATATGGGACTTTTTCTAAAATGATCAGCATGACATGATGTTGGTCCTTGTCAAAAATCGTTTTGATTCAACGTTAAACAAGGCTGCCAGTGGCCATCTTTGTTTACATAGAGTTATATAGTAAAAACTTGTAGCGACTACTCCTTTGAAACAACTTTGGCCGATTTTCATGAAACTTTACAGGAATGTTGCTCTTAATGTCTAATTGATCCTAGCAAAATTTCAGGTCGGCCTGAAATTCAAGATGGCCACCACAGCTGAAAATAGATTTTTAAAAAATAAGTTTGTAGCGACTACTTCTTGAAAACTATAAGTGATATTGATATGGGACTTTTTCTAAAATGATCAGCATGACATGATGGTTATCCGAGTCGAACATTTGATTCAACATTAAACATGGCTGCCAGTGGCCATCTTTGTTTACATAGAGTTATATAATGAAAACTTGTAGCGACTTCTCCTCTGAAACTACCTTGACGGATTTTCATGAAATTTCACAGGAATGTTGCTCTTGATGTCTAATTGATCCTAGCAAAATTTCAGGTCGGCCGGAAATTCAAGATGGCCGCCACGGCTAAAAATAAATTTTCAAAAAAAACAAGTTTGTAGCGACTACTTCCTGAAATCAAAATCAATCAGTAGAGCTTCAAGGTCATTGACCTCTTGTTAGTTAATAAAATGTTTACAAACTTTCATTTAAGCATCATTGACCTTTTTATTTTTAAGTCCAGCCCCCATTAGGCGAGACATGTGAATCCACGGATTTCTTGTTTTAATATCAATAGTTTGAAGAGACCCTCTTGAATTTGTCCATTTCACTGAAATTTTCAAATGTATCACTACCCAGTATTAGATTCTCAGATCTGGGCTCAGAAACATTCAGGCATATCCTAACCTGTATGAAATCATGAACTTGTCCCATTCTTGTCACCAGTGCATCAAAAAAAAAGAAAATATTTGCACATTTGAAGAAATAAACAAGAAGCGAATAACACAGATCTTTTTTTTAAGCTCCAGAAAGTTCCTACCTTGACTGGCAAGGGAAATAACTGTTTAGTGAGACCTTTTTTTGTGGTGACTACTCCTCTGAAAAAACTTGACAGATTTTCATGAAACTTCACAGGAATGTTGCTCTTGATGTCTAGTTGATCCTAGTAAAATTTCAGGTCGGCCGCAAATTCAAGATGGCCACCACGGCTAAAAATAGATTTTAAAAATGCGATGTGGCGACTACTTCTCAAAAAACGTAAGTGATATTGATTTGAAACCTTTAGCTAAATGACTGGCCATCTTTGTTTACATAGATTTATATAAGAAAACCTGTGGCGTCTACTTCTCTGAAACTACTTGATGGAATTTCATGAAACTTAACTGGAATGTTGCTCTTGATGTCTGGTTGATCCTAGCAAAAATTCAGGTCTGTTGAAAATTCAAGATGGCCGCCGCTGCTAAAAATAGATTTTAAAAATGCGACTGTGGCGACTACTTCTCAAAAACCTTAAGTGATATTGAATTGGAACCTTTGCCAAAATGACTGGTGCGACATGTACGTGTTTTTAACCAAGATTTATTTCGATTCGATGTCAAACATGGCCACCAGTGGCCATCTTTGTTTACATAGAGTTATATAGCAAAAACTTGTGGCGACTACTCCTCTGAAACTACTAGACCGATTTTCATGAAACTTCACAGGAATGAAGCCATAACTGATATTGATTTGGAACCTTTACCAAAATGACTGGCACAACATGTAGTTGGTCCTAACTATAGTTCATTTTGATTGGATGTCAACATGGCCGCCAGCAGCCCTCTTTGTTTACATAGAGTTATATAGGAAAAACTTTTGGCGACTACTTGTCTGAAACTACTTGATGGAATTTCATGAAACTTCACAGGAATGTTGCTCTTGATGTCTACGTTGATCCTAGCAAAAAAATCAGGTCGGTAGGAAATTCAAGATGGCCATCACTGCTAAAATAGATTTAAAAAATATATTACTTTTTGACGACTACTTCTCAGAAACCGTAAGTGATATTGAACCTTTACCAAAATGACTGGTACGACATCTTGCAAGCTGATCAGGGTTTACACTGGGTGCTCATCAGTCATTTGACCGAAACACCCCTTTGTACTATAAATGAACTGGTCCAAATTCAAAGAAAGGACAGTCCATTATACATTCATAGTGGGGTAAGGATTAAGTCTCCTTTGTATGTTTGGCTCTCAGAAAAAGACTGAAACACACCAATTGTAGGATTTTAAGATTTTATTTTGATTGTGATTTTCCAAATACAGCCAAGTTTTTAACTTATTAAACATCGATTGTATTTCGGGACAGTACCAAAGCATATACGTTAATATTTCCTCTTCTTGACAGTACTTGCATATGGGACTATCAATGATGTTTATTTTATGAAGAAATTTTCTGGTTTGAAGAATTCTATGGTTTTACCGTACTTGAAACCATTGTAATGTTGCATTTGCTGTTGCCTTGTTAAGAAGATAAGGCTTTCATTTTTGTCTCGTTTTTTGAAAAAAAGCGAGACATAGGCGCCGCTAATGTTGGCGTGCTCGACGGCGTCAACATATTGTATTATAACTTTTTTCTCCTTGGGAGTAGAATGTTCAAATTTCATATATAACCTCCTGGCCATTGTCCGTCTTAATGCCGATAACTTTCACACCTGGGTCTGAGTCAAGGTCACTTAAATACATTTACCGTCGCCAAATTTCACTGACCCTCGGTCGGAGTCAAGGTCACTTAAATACATCTACCGTCAACAAATTTCAACGCAAATGTTGACGGTACATGTATTTAAGTGACCTTGACTCCGACCCATTTCGTGTACCCAGAGCCTTTTATAGGCCGGAGTAGTGGAACCACCAAATTAAAAATTAAGAAAACAAAAGAAATTGAAAATGTACCACCGATAACTAAATATAAGTATCGGGCTCAGCAATCTCCAAAGATTGAATGAATAACAGTACTGATTGCAAGCGCGGGGAGACGTTTTACTGCCGCCACACTGCACAAGCAACGCCACTGTGCTATAAAAAAAGTATGATAATGGACCTTTGGAAACGGCCGAGCACGACACATACGAAATATTGCAGTCTCGGTTTGATTGAGACTGTTCATGAGCGGTAGTGAAATATGCTAGCTACCGCTCACGCCCTCTAGCCCCGGGTTGAGCAGAACTCAATATTCATAAAATCATTAGTACACAATTTTAACCATCCCAAAGATGGCATGCATACGGCGGTGGACATGGAGTTATATGCTTCCCCATGTCGTATGGCGTATCAGTATCTAATAAAATTAAATGCCCCGAAGAGCGAGTCTAGTTGCACATATCATCGTTGTGTTCCATTTGAATGATTTTCGGTGGATTTCTGGCCCCTTCGCCAGTGGGGGAGACATCTGCTTTTTCCAAAAACAACCTCTAGTTATACCCCCCTTCCCAAAGAGGGGGCATATTGCTTTGCCTATGTCGGTCTGTCTGTCGGTCTGTCAGTCTGTCGGTCCATCCAGAAATCTTCTTGTCTTTGCGAGAACTCAAGAACAACTGGCACTACAAACTCGAAACTTGGCAGGAATGTTTGTGTCATAGTCTAGTTGTGCACCTCCCCTTTTGGCTAGATTCGCCTAAGAAATGTGGTTGCCATGGTAACAAAACTTATAAAAAATCACTAAATATCGCTTGTCTTTGGCGATAAATCAAGAACAGCTGGCACTACAAACCCTAAACTCGGCAGGAATGTTTGTCTCATGGTCTAGTTGTGCACCTCCCCTTTTGGGTAGATTCACTTACGAAATGTGGTTGCCATGGTAACAAAACTTGTAAAAAATCACTAAAAGTGGTAACTCAAGAACAGCTGGCACTACAAATGCCGAACCTGGCAAGAATGTTTGTCTCATGGTGTAGTTGTGCATCTCCACTTTTGGGTGGATTCGCATAAGAAATGTGGTTGCCATGGTAACAAAACTTGTAAAAAAAAATCACTAAAAATTGCTCGTTATTTTTTAAAAAAAAAAAGTTCATGGGAAACCTTGGTTGAAGGGTTCAATTTTTAAAATATTTTTTAATGTTTTTTTAATTTTTAGCTCTACTGATCAGAGATCAGCAGAGCTTATGCCGTGGTGCGGCGTCCGTCGTCCGTCTGTCCGTCTGTCCGTAAACTTTTATTTGTAGCGACTTCACAGCTGAAACTACTGGATGGATATTCATGAAACTTTACAGAAATGTTGCCCATGAAGTCTAGTTGATCCTAGCAAAAATTCATGTTGATGTGAAATCCAAGATGGCCGCCAAAGCTAAAAATAGTGTTTTAAAATACAAGTTTGTAGCGACTTCTTCTTGAAAACTATAAGTGATATTGATATGGGACTTTTTCTAAAATGATCAGCATGACATGATGTTGATCCTAGTCAAAAATCGTTTTGATTCAACGTTAAACATGGCTGCCAGCGGCCATCTTTGTTTACATAGAGTTATATAGTAAAAACTTGTAGCGACTACTTCTCTGAAACTACTTGGCGGATTGTCATGAAACTTTACAGGAATGTTGCTCTTGATGTCTTATTGATCCTAGAAAAATTTCAGGTCGGCCGAAAATTCAAGATGGCCGTCACAGCTAAAAATAGATTTTTAAAAAATAAGTTTGTAGCGACTACTTCTTGAAAACTATAAGTGATATTGATATGGGACTTTTTCTAAAATGATCAACATTACATGATGTTGATCCTAGTCAAAAATCGTTTTGATTCAACGTTAAACATGGCTGCCAGGCCGCCATCTTTGTTTACATAGAGTTATATAGTAAAAACTTGTAGCGACTACTCCTCTGAAACTACTTGGCGGATTGTCATGAAACTTTACAGGAATGTTGCTCTTGATGTCTAATTGATCCTATCAAACTTTCAGGTCGGCCGGAAATTCAAGATGGCCGTCACAGCTAAAAATAGATTTTTAGCTCTACTGATCAGAGATCAGCAGAGCTTATGCCGTGGTGCGGTGTCCGTCGTCCGTCCGTCTGTCCGTCCGTCCGTCCGTCTGTCCGTCTGTCCGTCCGTTAACTTTTTTTTTGTAGCGACTACTCCTCTGAAACTACTGAATGGATTTTCATGAAACTTTACAGAAATGTTGCCCATAAAGTCTAGTTGATCCTAGCAAAAATTCATGTAGATGTGAAATCCAAGATGGCCGCCAAATCTAAAAATAGGTTTTTAAAAAACAAGTTTGTAGCGACTACTTCTTGAAAACTCTAAGGGATATTGCTATGGGACTTTTTCTAAAATGATCAGCATGACATGATGTTGGTCCTTGTCGAAAATCGTTTTGATTCGACGTTAAACATGGCTGCCAGCGGCCATCTTTGTTTACATAGAGTTATATAATGAAAACTTGTAGCGACTACTCCTCTGAAACTACTTGACGGATTTTCATGAAACTTCACAGGAATGTTGCTCTTGATGTCTAATTGATCCTAGCAAAATTTCAGGTCGGCCGGAAATTCAAGATGGCCGCCACGGCTAAAAATAGATTTTTAAAAAATAAGTTTGTAGCGACTACTTCTTGAAAACTATAAGAGATATTGATATGGGACTTTTTCTAAAATGATCAGGATGACATGATGTTGGTCCTTGTCGAAAATCGTTTTGATTCGACGTTAAACATGGCTGCCAGCGGCCATCTTTGTTTACATAGAGTTATATAATGAAAACTTGTAGCGACTACTCCTCTGAAACTACTTGACGGATTTTCATGAAACTTCACAGGAATGTTGCTCTTGATGTCTAATTGATCCTAGCAAAATTTCAGGTCGGCCGGAAATTCAAGATGGCCGCCACGGCTAAAAATAGATTTTTAAAAAATAAGTTTGTAGCGACTACTTCTTGAAAACTATAAGAGATATTGATATGGGACTTTTTCTAAAATGATCAGGATGACATGATGTTGGTCCTTGTCGAAAATCGTTTTGATTCGACGTTAAACATGGCTGCCAGCGGCCATCTTTGTTTACATAGAGTTATATAATGAAAACTTGTAGCGACTACTCCTCTGAAACTACTTGACGGATTTTCATGAAACTTCACAGGAATGTTGCTCTTGATGTCTAATTGATCCTAGCAAAATTTCAGGTCGGCCGGAAATTCAAGATGGCCGCCACGGCTAAAAATAGATTTTTAAAAATAAGTTTGTAGCGACTACTTCTTGAAAACTATAAGAGATATTGAATGGGACTTTTTCTAAAATGATCAGCATGACATGATGGTTATCCGAGTCGAACATTATTTTGATTCGACGTTAAACATGGCTGCCAGTGGCCATCTTTGTTTACATAGAGTTATATATTGAAAACTTGTAGCGACTACTCGTCTGAAACTACTTGACGGATTTTCATGAAACTTCACAGGAATGTTGCTCTTGATGTCTAATTGATCCTAGCAAAATTTCAGATCGGCCAGAAATTCAAGATGGCCGCCACAGCTAAAAATAGATTTAAAAAAAATAAGTTTGTAGCGACTACTTCTTGAAAACTATAAGTGATATTGATATGGGACTTTTTCTAAAATTATCAGCATGACATGATGGTTATCCGAGTCGAACATTATTTTGATTCAATGTTTAACATGGCTGTCAGCGGCCATCTTTGTTTACATAGAGTTATATATTGAAAACTTGTAGCGACTACTCCTCTGAAACTACTTGACGGATTTTCATGAAACTTCACAGGAATGCTGCTCTTGATGTCTAATTGATCCTAGCAAAATTTCAGGTTGGCCGGAAATTCAAGATGGCCGCCACTGCTAAAAATAGATTTTCAAAAAACAAGTTTGTAGCGACTTCTTCCTGAAAACAAAATCAATCAGTAGAGCTTCAAGGTCATTGACCTCTTGTTAAAACGTAAATTGTTGCGACTACTTCTTGAAAACTATAAGTGATATTGATATGGGACTTTTTCTAAATTGATCAGCATGACATGATGTAGATCCTTGTGGAAAATTATTTTGATTCGACGTTAAACATGGCTGCCAGTGGCCATCTTTGGTTACATAGAGTTATATAGTAAAAACTTGTAGCGACTACTCCTCTGAAGCTACTTGACGGATAATCATGAAACTTCACAGGAATGTTGCTCTTGATGTCTAGTTGATCCTAGAAAAATTTCAGGTCGGCCGGAAATTCAAGATGGCCGCCACAGCTAAAAATAGATTTAAAATAAATAAGTTTGTAGCGACTACTTCTTCAAAACAATAAGAGATATTGATATGGGACTTTTTCTAAAATGATCAGTATGACATGATGTTGGTCCTTGTCGAAAATCGTTTTGATTTGACCTTAAACATGGCTGCTTTGTTTACATAGAGTTATATAATGAAAACTTGTAGCGACTACTTCTTTAAAACTACCTGACGGATTTTCATGAAACTTCACAGGAATGTTGCTCTTAATGTCTTATTGATCTTAGCAAAATTTCAGGTCGGCCGGATATTCAAGATGGCCGCCACGGTTAAAAATAGATTTTCAAAAAACAGGTCTGTAGCGACTACTTCCTGAAATCAAAATCAATCAGTAGAGCTTCAAGGTCATTGACCTCTTGTTATATTTGTTTAAAAAAAAAAAATATTATTTTTTAATTTTTTTTTTAGCTTTACTGTTCAAAGGATCAGCAGAGCTTATGCCGTGGTGCGGTGTCCGTCGTCCGTCAGTCTGTCCATCTGTAACTTTTCTTTGCGGCGACTACTCCTCCGAAACTATTGGATAGATTTTCATGAAACTTTACAAGTGTTGCCCATGATGTCTAGTTGATCCTAGCAAAAATTCATGTTGATGTGAAATCCAAGATGGCCACCAAAGCTAAAACAGATTTTTAAAAAAAAATATTTTAGCGACTACTTCTTGAAAACTATAAGTGATAGTAATATGGAACTTTTTCTAAAATCATCAGCATCACATGATGTTTGTCCTTATCGAAAACAATTCTGATTCGACGTTAAACATGGCTTCCAGCGGCCATCTTTGTATACATAGAGTTATATAGTAAAAACTTGTAGCGACTACTCCTCTGAAACTACAGATTTTCATGAAACTTTACAGGAATGTTTCACTTGATGTCTAGTTGATCCTAGCAACAATGAAGGGCGGCTGGAAATTACAGATGGCCACCACTGCTAAATATAGATTTAAAAATACAGTTTTTAGCTCTGGGCCAGTAGAGCTTATGGGATGGCGAGTTGTCCGTCGTCCGTCCGTCGTCCGTCGTTATTTTTTGTCTCGTTAAAACGATAGGGCCTTCATTTTTCATCTGATCTTTACAAAACTTTACCACATTGGTAATATCAATGAAAGCTCGGACAAGTTCGAAAACCAATCAGATCGGACTAGTAACAGCAGAGTTATGACCCTTGATTTAGTTAAAATGCTATATTGCTATATTTTTGCCTCATTAAGACGATAGGGCCTTCATTTTTCATCCTATCTTTACCAAACTTTAACAGATCTTTAATATCAATGAAAGCTCGGACAAGTTCGAAAACCAGCCATATCGGACCAGTAACAGCGGAGTTAAGGCCCTTGAGTTAGTTAAAATTGCTATATTTTGCCTCGTTAAAACAATAGGGGCTTCATTGTTCATCCGATCTTTACCAAACTTTACCAGATTGTTAATGTCAATGAAAGCTCGGACAAGTTAAAAAAGCAGCCATATCGGACCAGTTACAGCGGAGTTATGGCCCTTGATTTAGTTAAAAATGCTATATTTTGCCTCGTTAAGACAATATGGCCTTCATTTTTCATCCGATCTTTACCAAACTTTATCAGATTGTTAATGTCAATGACAAGTTTGAACACCAGGCAGATCGGACCAGTAACAGCGGAGTTATGGCCCTTGATTTCGTTAAAAATGCTATAATTTGCCTTGTTGATACGATTGGGCCTTCATTTTGCATCTGATCTTTGCCAAACTTTACCAGATTTTATGACTCTTTTTTAGCTCTACTGATCAGAGATCAGCAGAGCTTATGCCGTGGTGCGGCGTCCGTCGTCCGTCCGTCCGTCTGTCCGTCTGTCCGTCCGTCTGTCCGTTAACTTTTATTTGTAGCGACTACTCCTCTGAAACTACTGGATGGATATTCATAAAACTTTACAGAAATGTTGCCCATGAAGTCTAGTTGATCCTAGCAAAAATTCATGTTGATGTGAAATCCAAGATGGCCGCCAAAGCTAAAAATAGATTTTTTAAATTTAAGTTTGTAGCGACTACTTCTTGAAAACTATAAGTGATATTGATATGGGACTTTTTCTAAAATGATCAGCATGACATGATGTTGGTCCTTGTCGAAAATCGTTTTGATTTGACGTTAAACATGGCTGCCAGCGGCCATCTTTGTTTACATAGAGTTATATAATGAAAACTTGTAGCGACTACTTCTCTGAAACTACTTGACGGATTTTCATGAAACTTCACAGGAATGTTGCTCTTGATGTCTAAATGATCCTAGCAAAATTTCAGGTCGGCCGGAAATTCAAGATGGCCGCCACGGCTAAAAATAAATTTTCAAAATACAAGTTTGTAGCGACTACTTCTTGAAAACTATAAGTGATATTGATATGGGACTTTATTGTAAAATGATCAGCATGACATGATGTTGGTCCTTATCAAAAATCGTTTTGATTCAACGTTAAACATGGCTGCCAGCGGCCATCTTTGTTTACATAGAGTTATATAATGAAAACTTGTAGCGACTACTCCTCTGAAACTACTTGGCGGATTTTCATGAAACTTTACAGGAATGTTGCTCTTAATGTCTAATTGATCCTAGCAAAATTTCAGATCGGCCAGAAATTCAAGATGGCTGCCACAGTTAAAAATAGATTTTTAAGAAATAAGTTTGTAGCGACTACTTTTTGAAAACTATTAGTGATATTGATATGGGACTTTTTCTAAAATGATCAGCATGACATGATGTTGGTCCTTGTCGAAAATCGTTTTGATTCAACGTTAAACATGGCTGCCAGCGGCCATCTTTGTTTACATAGAGTTATATAATGAAAACTTGTAGCGACTACTCCTCTGAAACTACTTGGCGGATTTTCATGAAACTTTACAGGAATGTTGCTCTTAATGTCTAATTGATCCTAGCAAAATTTCAGATCGGCCAGAAATTCAAGATGGCTGCCACAGTTAAAAATAGATTTTTAAGAAATAAGTTTGTAGCGACTACTTTTTGAAAACTATAAGTGATATTGATATGGGACTTTTTCTAAAATGATCAGCATGACATGATGTTGGTCCTTGTCGAAAATCGTTTTGATTTGACGTTAAACATGGCTGCCAGCGGCCATCTTTGTTTACATAGAGTTATATAATGAAAACTTGTAGCGACTACTTCTCTGAAACTACTTGACGGATTTTCATGAAACTTCACAGGAATGTTGCTCTTGATGTCTAAATGATCCTAGCAAAATTTCAGGTCGGCCGGAAATTCAAGATGGCCGCCACGGCTAAAAATAAATTTTCAAAATACAAGTTTGTAGCGACTACTTCTTGAAAACTATAAGTGATATTGATATGGGACTTTATTGTAAAATGATCAGCATGACATGATGTTGGTCCTTATCAAAAATCGTTTTGATTCAACGTTAAACATGGCTGCCAGCGGCCATCTTTGTTTACATAGAGTTATATAATGAAAACTTGTAGCGACTACTCCTCTGAAACTACTTGGCGGATTTTCATGAAACTTTACAGGAATGTTGCTCTTAATGTCTAATTGATCCTAGCAAAATTTCAGATCGGCCAGAAATTCAAGATGGCTGCCACAGTTAAAAATAGATTTTTAAGAAATAAGTTTGTAGCGACTACTTTTTGAAAACTATAAGTGATATTGATATGGGACTTTTTCTAAAATGATCAGCATGACATG
>JAWPHD010012944.1:0-72092 GCA_037043455.1 Cyrtodaria siliqua
AGTATTACTTCGCAGTGTGCCATCAGCTGCTGCAGTGAGCTATATAAATGGCATACTGCAGTAATATGGCATACTGCGTTGTCACAATGCTCTTCTTCAACCTTTTAAACTATTAGCAGTTGTTCTGAGAAACAAGCTGATACTTAATAAAATTCAAGGTGCGCACATTTAAGTAAGGTCAGCTGAAGCAACTCTATACAGATGCTGACAAAACTGTTGAGCATTTAAGGGACCCTTCAAGATGAGCATTGGCCCCTCCCAGTTTAAAGTAAAGGGATACGCGATAATCTTGGTTCAAAAACCCCCAAAAAGAACTATTTTTTCTACATAACTTTTATTTGTTCAATTTTTAATATTAATTATACAGTATAAAGCGAATTATTGTTGTATAGTATTAACTGTTGATTATATTGCACCAACAATATATACTGAAGCGAAAAAAAACACGCAACTCGGGAATTTCCGCTATATATTATATATACTGCACACTTAATTCCACATATATTCCAAAGAAATCCCAAGAAGTTTTGCACAAAAAAAAAGATGCAGTTAGCTCTATAGTATTAAGTACATCTCATATCACACACTATTGTATAATGTGAAATATAGTGGAATACTACTGCTAAAGTTGCGACAACCACACGTTATAGTATTGAGCTTATCTCACCAAACACGCTCCCACAGAATGTGAATTGAATTGAATTGGGGTTTTAAGGCGCACCAACACATGAAAAGGTTATATGGCGCCTAACAGGCCTTCTCACCCTGAACTTCAGAGTTGCTGCAAATTCTATCGTAGAAACTCCATTTACGCTGGAGCCACGTTATTGTTTTTCTGCCACTGCTCTTTGATGCGAGTGAGATAGCACCTGAAACAATGCAGGGATCATGATGAAAACCTTTAATGAACATGAACAAAAAATGATAAAATGAACATGAATTTGGGGGGATTCTACCCCTTTGCCTACCCCTCCAAAGGGATCTATGGTAAACACTGCTGCTAATGTTGTGAAAATCACACTCTATAGTACTGAGTATATCTCACATCACATATACACTCTTGCAGGATGTGAAAGTTAGGCTTCCATGAGACAATATGAGTTTCAAGAATAAATTTACAATTTTACAATTTCATAAAGTGATCTTTTAGCAAGCGCTTGAATTGGTGAAGAGATGATGATCGTCTAATTTCGACGGTGAGAGAGTTCCATTCTTTAGGACCACATAAAGAAAAAGAATTATCATAGTAAGATGTATGTGATCTGGGAATATGCAAGTTCTCGTTTGTGTTAGATCGTAATAATTAGATCGCACACGAAGTGTTGAGGCATTTATTAATAGGTGATTAATGTATTCAGGTATTTGACCATTTAATGATTTGTAAACCAGTAGGCATGTGTGATATTGAACACGTTTAGAGAATGATAACCAAATCTTTAAACATTTGCTCAGGTGGTGTTAAAATGTCAGCTTTTAAAATAAGCCTTGCTCCACGCTTTTGTAGTTTAACTATTCGGTCTTTGTTTGAGATGGTACATCTTCCCAAATAATGCAACCACAGTCCAAATAGGTGGTATATAAATGAGTCATAGTATGTCTTCAAAATATTTTGGTTGACATATTTAGATAATAATTTCACCAAAGTAATCTTTCTTGAAATATTTAGACATACACTGTCAGTTTGCTTATCCCATGTTAATTTTTTGTCTATGTTTACACCCATCAATTTTTGTGACTCCACGGATTCTATTGCTGTATCATTTATAATAATAGTTATGTTATCTGCTGAATTTGTCATATGTTTAGTACCTACATGCATTGTGAAAGTTTTATTTGCGTTTAAAAGCATTTGCACCACGAGAGAAAAGCAAGAGCACCAGTTTGTATTGTATTCTACAACTTGCGTGTCTTTGTGAGATGTGTGTAAAGTTGTATCGTCAGCAAAAAGGTCTGTGCTAGTTTCACCAGTATAAAGGGGCAGGTCGTTTATAAATAATAAGAGTTTATTTCCTTAAATACTAACATTTTTAAGTTGGCTAGATTGTAAAGGAGGTTGTCTTCGCTCTTTAACTAGTCGGAGTTTCCGTTCTTGGTATTAGAAGGCTGTGGTATTAGAAGGCTGTAGGTTAGAATTGTCTAGAAACTGGTTAGTTTATAATTCTCTCCATGTATTATATAATCTCAAATTAAGGAATGATTTTGTGAATGCAAGTGATCCTTTAACGAACTGAAATAATTTACCTTCTTTAAAGTATAATTTCAACAATAAAATGACGCAATATATTTATGTTTTTGTGAGGCATACACGTGTAAATGTTGTGGACATGCTATTCAATTGCTACACAAAGCACGTGACACATGATCTGCTGTATGGATCTTTTACTTGTACAGATATTGGAGAATTCAGTCACATATGTCTTGCAAGCTGATACCCACTGTAATTTCTGTTATTTTATTACGTGGAACAGTCATAATGGCTGGAGAAATAAATCTACATATGTTGTGCTGAATTGCTGATGTGTTGTAGAAACGATAATAGCAGATAATGCGTTTTTCTTCTAGTTAACGCTCTAACATATGTTTAAAAGATAAGAAAGCAAAACAAGGTAAAGGGCAATATATATAGAAACAATTATCACGAATATTAGTTTTCGACCCAACGCGATATTACAGTGAGTGAGTGAGTGAGTGAGTGAGTGAGTGGGTGGGTTATTTGGGGTTTGTGAGTGAGTGAGTGAGTGAGTGAGTGAGTGAGTGAGTGAGTGAGTGAGTGAGTGAGTGAGTGAGTGAGTGAGTGAGTGAGTGAGTGAGTGAGTGAGTGAGTGAGTGAGTGAGTGAGTGAGTGAGTGAGTGAGTGAGTGAGTGAGTGAGTGAGTGAGTGAGTGAGTGAGTGAGTGAGTGAGTGAGTGAGTGAGTGAGTGAGTGAGTGAGTGAGTGAGTGAGTGAGTGAGTGAGTGAGTGAGTGAGTGAGTGAGTGAGTGAGTGAGTGAGTGAGTGAGTGAGTGAGTGAGTGAGTGAGTGAGTGAGTGAGTGAGTGAGTGAGTGAGTGAGTGAGTGAGTGAGTGAGTGAGTGAGTGAGTGAGTGAGTGAGTGAGTGAGTGAGTGAGTGAGTGAGTGAGTGAGTGAGTGAGCGAGCGAGCGAGCGAGCGAGCGACATCTTAATTTCATAGTGTAAATTATAGACATATATGTATTAAACATAGTGAATATGTTACTTGATACAAATGTTAAGACCATTTTAAAAATGTTTGAATGACTATTTTAGCTGAGGTTAATCCTGTCATAATCTAAACAAAAGAAACAGCAACAACACAATCACAGTTGCTAAAACAGGATAAACAAATACCACAATACATCGAAAACCCACTAAAGATTTAAAGTGTGTTTTAAAAGTGCAAACCTTACATTTCCCGATGACTTTACACAAAATATTTGATTTCCCAGCAGCAATAAAGGCGCAAAATTGATAGTTTTACAAGATGTGATCATACCAATATATCAGACAGAACAGCATTGAAACGCAAATTCTCGTAAATACACAAGCGCACTTATTAAAGGGATTGTCTGGAACATTACTGATGTTAAAGTTAGAAACAGCTCTTTTTTAGCACAAATTGTTGTTGCCTTAAACGATTTCTTCTGTAATAAAGTTGGGAAGCTTTTTAATTTCATGTATGGTAATGGTCCAATAAGCTCTTAGTGTTTATATTAAAGAAGCTATCCCGCCAACACCAGCCAAGTTTTACTAAATATGTACATGTAACACATAGATGACGAGTTTTATAACTTACATATTCTGAGAAGCCAAACTTTAAAGACACAATATAAACGGTTTTAACCAACCAGGCCAAACACCCAAACAGGAGATTCAAGAGTTACCAACTCATAATTCATTTTACGCATAATTTTATGAACCCGTGCATAAACTATTTCTTTTAATCGACGCAAATGCATCATTATATGATCTGAACACCTGGATAGAGTTTTGATAAACGGTTCTGTAGTGTAATTTTGCTGTTATTTGTCGGGTTAGTGCCTTTTATATTATTTTTATGCTGTTTACTAACATATAAAGCAGACAAACATTTCTACAATTTCAGCTAACACTTCACGTCTAGTTGCACTCATGGCAGATATACATCACCATTGTGCTATGGCATAACGAGTTATGTTTTTAATTAATTCAAAGGTTAACACTCAGAGAAGTTTATTTTTATCAGTACCATCCTATTTCTGTCGCTTTGGAGGATATTTTACCACACAGTGGCAATAATCCTGCGCCAAATCGGGTTTCTATTATTGCGTAGCTGTTATTAACTTTTTGTCTTTACATACATATATCTTTTCTTTGACAATTGACGTCTTTTTTAATTAAAAGCGTATGTTTGCGCTCTGGATACTAATAAGGTTGGAGTACCCAACCTAGCTGATGTTTATGAATTCGACCAACGTCAACCTTTGCGTTGATGTTTTCCTCATTTCCATTATGTTTGTTAATTTTGAAACCATGTTCATTTCCGGTCTCTGATCGAAACTGAAAATAAAGTAGAATCTATCGTGCCTTATATAATTATTTTTCTCGCACGCATATTTACACTAGCAAGGCAATCACAACAAGCAATACAATGTTTTAATTTCATTATGGTATGGTGTCAATTTGACGCCATGTCTATTCTAAGAATTACTCATCGTGCCATATTTGCAGGAAGGTTAAATAACCCGCGAATGTATCCGCTCTTTAATTAAGCATTTAGATTTCTTCCCGTCACATTGACAGGCGACCTTGAAAGAACTCCGTTCAAGGCATAATTTCATTTTGATTAATTGGATCACTGACCGGACAGATTGTGGACCCTATGACGACGTCTACCTAAATCCTTATTGGACGGTAGCGTTTGATGTTTGTCCGAGATCATTTATATGTTTTACTCATATTGCCTATTACAGCTGCCTTGTTTGTTAGAGAATATAACCTGACTGGGATATCTTTATTTATACTGTCCCATTTATTGAGGTGACAATAGGGTAAGAGTGAGATTGGGTGCACATTTGAACCTGGTTTAACACTCCTTAACCCCCCCCCCTCCCCCTCCCCCCACCCCTCCCCACACCCCAGCGGCCTTTTGCTTTGCCACTGACCATTCTAAGGCGGTAACCTTATTCTTAAATCTTTTTCGTTTGTGATGTCATATCTCGCCTTGTATTCGTCTTTGTAGTTGTTGTTTGTTTGTGCGCTTGTTTGCGGTTGACGTATTCCTTGAATGCTACATTTCGTGTTCGAGCTTTACATGTAAACACTTTGATGTTTTAATATATGCGAAATGTAAACATTAATCAAGTCGTGATACCTTGTAAAAAGCGTTTATATATCGTCACTAAAAGAGTGTGAAAATGGGTATAAAAATTGGGCATCGAATGTAAAAAAGATGTTAAACGAATATGGTTTTACAAATGTCTGGAATGACCCAAATTCTGTTCATGCTAAATACTTAATAATTACGTTTAGACAAAGAGTTGTTGATTGTTTTATACAACGATGGTTTGTAGATAAGGAATCAAGTGGTGTACTTGAATTATATAATAATAGTAAACTGAGTTTTAATTATGAATCATACCTTGATATTTTACCATGTTATCTCAGACCATATTTAACAAAATTCAGAATATCAGAACATTCGTTAAGAATATAGACCGGTAGATACTCTCGTAATAGAATACCTAGAAATGAAAGATATTGTCAATGCTGTCACAGTATTGATTTGGAAGATGAATACCATTTTATTTTAATTTGTCCTTGTTACACAAGAATCCGGACAATTTATATTAAAAAATATTATTATAATAGAGCTAGTATGTTTAAATTCTTAGAATTATTGCAGACACAGGATAAGAATATAGTTATTAAGTTAGCAATATATATTAGTACAGCTTTAGCTGTAAGGAATACAATCTTTATTAATTAAACAATGTTTAGCTCTGTTGTAGTATCATTCTCAATTATCAGTTATTCAACATTAATATTGCTCATAGCAAATGTACTTCTGTCTAAAAACACTTGACTTATTATGCATGATAATTTACGTATGCATATATAACGATGTACGTATGTACAAGTTAAATAAAATATATGTTCTGTTCTGTTCTGTATAACAGTGCCTTTACTAACAGTTTGAGTTCCTCAAATTTAGATAAGAGCTAAACAACATTGCAAAATACATTGAGTCCAATGGGAAAACACAAGGTAACAGTCATCTTTTAATAACTGGTTTTTGTATGTGTTTCTTAGTTAGTTTCTCTGGATGTGGACTTTATTGTTAGAGAATTCCTTTTGATGGGACATAGTTTTGTTTACACTGTCTTGTCTATTTGGGCGCTGAAGACAGGATAATAGCGAGGATTGTGCGCATATAAAATCGATTCAAGCTAACCAGCAGGCCTTATTGCCTACTGACCGTTCCAAGTCGGTAACCCTGTTTTCACCACCCTTTCTGTTGTTTTTTTGTCTCTTTCTATGTATTATCAAGTCCTTGTTTGCAGTACAGTGTGGACCTACGATGCCATTGCGTTCGGACGCTGTGGTTTCTGTGGGACCCTATATCTCATTTCTGTAATTTCTCATGTCTATCAAACTTTTAACTTTTTCTCAAATATAAAGTGATGATGTCTGAACAGAGTTATGACGTAAAAGTTTTCAGCAATGTAATATGTGTAATGTGGTTGCTTATGCGATATTGTTTGCACACTTTCTGTTTTGATTCAGTATATGTCGTTACGTCCAGTATCCGATGTAAAAAAACAACAAAAGCAACGATATAGGATAATGATACTGTCAGTGTTCGTTTGATGATATTTGTCTTTCTTAAGATTTCTCGTCCGTTTACGGAATTGCTCGTCAAAGTCTCTTCAACTTATGATTCCCAGTAGTTCTGGCTCGTAACTCAGTAATACCACTTTCAGATTTTCGTCATCTTGTTGCTACAGTCATTTTATGTTTTATTTTATGACACAAATGCTCCAAATATAAGTTGTTCGAACATTTTGTTTAAGCAAATAATCATCATTTTTTGTCACTAACTGTTCCAAGGTGGTGCCTCTATTGTCAACACGTTTAGGTCTGTGGTGACGCATACCGTGCTGCTGTATATCCTTGTAATTGTTGTTTGTTTTATTGCGTGTTTTTGATTGATTTGTAAATGTTGCATTTCCTGATCGATTTTTATTCCAATTTGATTCATAAGTAATTGCATCGAACTGTGAACTTCCTTCGCAACAGTATTATATTATAGTCTCATATTGACATTCAACTTTTTTCAAATAATTAATCGTGATTTGGCATTGAACCTAACACGGTTGTTTACTGTAAACAAAACATAGCGCAGACTACAAACAATAGATCAAACTGTTCTATATGTAATAATTCTTTATTTACACTGTCCTGTTTTAATGGGATGACAGTAGGGTAAGTGTGAGGTTTGGTGCACCCAAGAACCGGTTTAAACCCCCCAGTGGCCTACTTTGCCACTGACCGTTCCAAGGCGGTAGCCCTATTGGCAACCCTTTTGTGGTTGTGATGTCGTTTGCATTTAATATTACTTTTGCCTTCTTGTTTTTCTGTTTGCGTGTTTGTTTCTGTGTTTTGTGGTTGACTGTCCTCCTTAAATGCTGCTTTCCTTGTCCGATCTTTTTATATTTCTTTATAGCGAAGACGATTTAATTGTCCACTATTGTTGTCGATACTTCCTAGGTTAATGTACTTGGCCTGCTTAGGTTAGTTTTCAATAATAGTATATTGGCTTATTTATGATTTGTTGTTTTTATTCACGATGCTACAGACATTGTCTAGCATGTACATGACACAAATCAATACAGAAAATTTCCGTCATTGGCACTGATTATGAATTTAAGGCGCCACATGTAACGTATAAGTTGACATGTCGCGACCAGCTTGGTCCCTTCCTTCAGTGACAATAAGGCCAAGTGTCACACTCACGCACGCACACTCGCGTACGGACAAATATGATATGCGGCATTATTGAAAACGCTAACCAGATGTTATTCACCTCTGTTAGAATGTAAACATAAGTATTACGAACTTGCCTAATACGACTAAATTATTAAATACCTTTTTTTGTCACTGACCGTTCTAAGGCGGTAGCCATTTGTCAACCCTTTTATGTTTGTGATGTCATATCTTACCTTTTATTCATCTTGGTATTTATTGTTTGTTTGTGTGTGTGTTTATGGTTGATTGTGTTCCGTGAATGCTGCATATCATGTGCCACTTTTACATCTACTTTTAAACCCCGGTCAGGCCATACTAGATACACGTCATGACAATGGTACTAGCAGCTCCATTGCTTGACGTTTAGCAAGACTGGTCACCCCTGTGTCAATATAACCTGACTAGATGGGGTATCATGTAATTTGTCTACGGCGTGGTAGTTGAGTTTAGCGCCAGTTCATAAATCTGAGCATTGAGCTCACTGCTACAGATAGACACCGTCGTGATATGATTGGAAGAATGTTTAAATCGACCGACGTTAAAACAGAACAGAACAGAACATATTCTTTATTCACTTAAACTTTACAGTTTTTCGTGATACACAAAAGCATATACATACATTCAATCTACACGTGAATAGTTATGGTGTATGACAATACATTCAAAATAAATTGAATCAAATAAATACAAATAAATACAAATTCAGAGGTAATATATAAATACTGGATGCACTCCTATTAGCAATTTCAGACTTAGTGGAACTGACACTAATCACAATATACAGTAGGGAATAACCCTCCGCCCAGAAAATCTAATTTTCTTAGTAAATAAGTTAGGTCGCTATTAAGCATTATTATTGTTTAAACGATTTATACGAAGCAAAAATGCTTTATTGATAAATTTGCTTAGCATAAGTATTTCTGATTTGTTATTACTTTGAAGGAGAAGCGTAAATTTATACATACTAGGTCTATGTCTATAGAAACGCTTTAAATACACTGTTCTTAAATCTGAATACAAGAGACATATAAACTCAAAATGATACTCGTCTTCTATTTCATTTGTAACACAAAGCTGACATACACGATTATTTCTTTCAATTCTTTCTCTGCCGAATCGACCAGAATGAATGCGTAAATGATGTGCCGATAAGCGTAATTTTGATAGAGATGTTCGTAAGCTCCTAGAGATAATAATATCCAAGTAAGATCCAAATGCTAAGTTTTCTTTAACTACCTTATACAACATAAGTACCTGATTCGTATCAACTCTGGCTCTAAATTCTTGTAAAAATTCATCCAGTAGTCTTTCTTTAAAAATACATAAAAATGCATTGATATTTTCTACATTTTGGTCCTTCCAAACATACATAAAACCATATTTCTCTAGCAACATTTTAACTTTAAGAAACCAGTTAAACACACACGCACGCACTCTCTCTTTCTCTCTCTCGGACACACACGCACGCACGCACACAAGCACGCACGCACACATAGTTTACCAAGTAATTGTGTTGCTATATTTGTTCATGGCTGGTAACATTGATGTAAAACAAACTTCGTAACGAAGGAAAGTGAATACTCGCGTTAACGACGGGATCAGTCAGCAAGTACAGTGCACTAATATCACAACCAATCATAATGCTCCCTCCGAATAACGCTCCCTCCCCGGGGAGCGTTATACGTCAGTTGTAGCACCGCATAACGCTCCGTCCGAATAACGCTCCCCGGGGAGCTTTATAAGGAGAGGCTGTATTGATAATTGATGATACTGCACAACCAGTATACTTGGCTTGATTGAGTGTGTCCATTAGTTGTGATAAATATACTGAAAGGAAAAAGAAACGCATAATGGGTATTTCCGCTATATATTGTATGTTAATATGCTACTGCTAATCGAATGGTACAGAGCGACATTATGCCTGTCCTTTCGGAAAGAAAATTAAACAGCAATGGCTACCCCTTTAAAGTTTCATTATCGACATAATGCGCATTTTGCTCAAGCAGGTGAGCAAACTTAGGCTTTAAACGCTGTAATCTCTTAACATTAAACACTAAATACTGAAATGACTTGACTTTTTCAAGCGAAACTTCAATATTTATGAATTTCGTGTAACAAAGTATACTTTGATTACAAGGTCTACTACATGACGGAGTTGTCCTTTTTGTAATTAGCTGGAGCCCCTTTTTGTACAAAACACGTTGAGATATACCTGGAATGTTACGTGGAATTATGTTTATATAATAGTGTCTTTGATTATGCGTTTCTTTTTTCTTTCAGTGTAATTAAACAACGCCCACACGACAGACCAATACTTATTAAATTAACACCACTCATGTCTCCTACCAGGGGCGTAGCTGACCTGAAATGCATATATATATAGACAAACTAGGGAGGTCCGGGGGCTTTTGTTTTAACTTAGCTATGCAATGGTGCGTTTTGTCGTATTCTTATCTGATAGAGAAATATTTTTTGGACAAATTTGAGAATTAACATTTGACAAAGTTGAATAACCTACACTGTAAAAAAAAAAAAATGTTGACCCTTAACCCCTAACCCCCTCTGGCTTCAGGTTTTATAGCATTTGTGACTTTTTATTTTTTTCATTTTTCAAATTGATGTATAGGCCCGGGCCTATATGGTCTAATAGTAGCTACGCCTACTAGTACATAAATGCTATTTATCAACACTCACTCCTACAAGTAATGATTAGTAATTTAACAAAAGTAGTATGTAAGTCGAATAGAATATGTAGCATTCACAGCACACAGTCAGCTCGAAACATGCATTCCAAACCAAGAATAACAATAAAAAATAGAAGCATAGCATGCGACATCATCAAAATAAAAGGTTGAAAATAATACCGCATTGGAACGGGTGGCAAACAGATAGCTGGGGTTCGAACCAGGTTCTACGGTGTTCTAAGGTGGAAACTGTGATCAATGGTTGATGAAATAGACCCGTCTTCGAGACGGTTTTGATGGTAGTTAATTTTATTTGATCAGGTAAACATATTTGGTTATCTTGCATACGTTAACTAAAGCGAAAATCATCAACACATTGCTGAGACTGGTCCCTCTAAGTAACTATCATCAACACATTGCTGAGAATGATCAAACACACACATTGCTGAGACTGGTCCCTCTAAGTAACCATCATCAACACATTGCTGAGTCTGATCCCTCTAAGTAACCATCATCAACACATTTTTTGAGAGTGGTCCCTCTAAGTAACCATCATCCACACATTGCTGAGACTGGTCCCTCTAAGTAACTATCATCAACACATTGCTGAGTCTGATCCCTCTAAGTAACCATCATCAACACATTTTTTGAGAGTGGTCCCTCTAAGTAACCATCATCAATACGTTACTGAGACTGGTCCCTCTAAGTAACCATCATCAACACATTGCTGAGACTGGTCCCTCTAAGTAACTATCATTAACACATTGCTGAGACTGGTCCCTCTAAGTAACTATCATTAACACATTGCTGAGACTGGTCCCTCTAAGTAACCATCATCAACACATTGCTGAGACTGGTCCCTCTAAGTAACCATCATCCACACATTGCTGAGACTGGTCCCTCTAAGTAACCATCATCCACACATTGCTGAGACTGGTCCCTCTAAGTAACCATCATCAACACATTGCTGAGACTGGTCCCTCTAAGTAACCTATCAACACATTGCTGAGACTGGTCCCTCTAAGTAACCTATCAACACATTGCTGAGACTGGTCCCTCTAAGTAACCTATCAACACATTGCTGAGACTGGTCCCTCTAAGTAACCTATCAACACATTGCTGAGACTGGTCCCTCTAAGTAACCATCATCAACACATTGCTGAGACTGGTCTCTCTAAGTAACCATCATCAACACATTGTAAAAGCTTTCATAACGCTCAATTTTAACATTTAAAATGCATCATATATTTTGTTTGAAGAAATGATTTTTGTTTTACTTTTTATATTTCCACGACGGTACTGATCGGCTAAACCAATGTACATTAGTTTAAAGTAACAAATTCGACAGACACATTTTATGCTTTGAGAAAAACTGATTTTTTTCCAAATTTATTTCGGTATGTCATGGTCTCTGTAAATAACATTCTAGTCCACCAAAGAATTGAATTGAATTGAATGTTGTTTAACGGCTCATCAACACAGTATAGGTTATTTAGAGCCGCCCCAGAGAGAGGGGAAGAATACATAGGAATCCGGGAACCTGCCCTACTCTTATTATCGAATAGATTCCTATGGTTCTTTAACGTGCTCGGAGGATAGACCGATACACGGGATCGCCCGGTTTACGTCCCCATCCGACGGACGAGGCTAAGGGAAAGTGTCTTGCCCAAGAACACACCGACGGAACTCAGTGGCACCACGGAGGATTGAACCCGGGGCCTCCGGTTACAAATCCGCCGCGCTACCGACTGCGTAGTCCACCAAAGAAGCATCATAAGCAGGTACAAATGTCGATAGGAAATGTAGTTTTCAAATAAAACAGTCAACCAAAAACACGCATTTGGAAATCGCCGAACACGATAAATAAATATTGTAGTCTCGGTTTGATTGATACTGCTCAAGAACGGTGGTGAAAAATGCTTGCTACCGTTCACGCCCTCTAGCCTGGATTGAGCAGAACTCAATATTTCAAATGTCAACAGTACGAAAATTTGAACATGGAACCTTCAATGAGGGTTTTTCTTACCATTTCATGGCCACCGGCGTATAACACAACACTTTGCCCTAAACGAGAAACAAATGGACGAAATAAACAAAAAAGGAGTTTAGATGGGAGCAGAGGTTATGAAACCTGCGTATCACAAGTAAAAGTCAAAGGCGTAAATTAAAAAGACAACAATTACAATGTTATTAAAAAGCATGTCAGGAGACATCACAAACACAAACGGGTTGACAATAGGGCTACCGCCTTAAAACGGTCAGTGGCAAAAAGGAGGTTTAAACTAGGTTCTAGGGTGCACTAAACCTCACATAGTCATACGCGACAGTGTAAATAAAGAAATCCACTCCAGGTTATATATTCGCCCCGTGTGGTTCCGGGTCCCCGTTTGGTTACGGGGCAAAGAATAGGGCCACTGCAGAGCAGATCCCGTTAGAGGGGAAGGCAGAGGGTAGAATCCCCCCCCCCCCCCCCCCACCCCAAATTCATGTTCATTTTATCATTTTTTGTTCATGCTCATTAAAGGTCTTCATCATGACCCCTGCGTTGTTTCAGGTGCCATCTCGCTCATATCACTAGAGCAGTGGTAGAAACACAATAACGTGGCTCCAGCGCAAATGGAGTGTCTACAATAGAATTTGCAGCAACTCTGCAGTTCAGGGTGAGAAGGTTCTAGGCACGTTCTTCATATTTTATCTCGATGTACATGGAGGATGAGCCTGGCATGTTCATTCCTGTTAGGCGCCATATAACCTTTCATGTGTTGGTGCGCCTTAAAACCCCAATTCAATTCAATTCAATTCCAGGTTATATTCAGTCATAAATCACGAACTATTTTAACAGTCACTAAAGCACAGTAATGCACTGAGGTTGCTTAAAGCTGATGTGACCGTTGTATCGTTAAGTACAGTCTGTGTTTTGTAAACGACTGACGGCAGACATAGAACAAACAAACGATTTGCCGTTCCGAAAAACAAAAGATTTGCCGTTCCGAACCATCTCCTGAGTTGCTGTCGGTATCGAATAATCTAACATGGAAACTATTTCGTCATACAATTTATGATGTTTCATATCTACAAATCACATCTATAGACAGTTACCATTGGCAGCTTTTGTTTTCATATGTTCAATCTGATATAACTTGCTAACGTTCAATTACAAAACATACGTTCTCTGTTTATTGAATATTAATGAAGTCAATTCTATAACTTACCATATCGTAAAGTAATCGTATACAACCACAACCAGTTCAGTCTCATAATGTAGCCATTAGCGAATCCATCGGTACATATCGTTATCAGCTTTGGAAAATAGCTCTAGAATATATTGTGTCGATTCTTTAACAACACTATTAGTTGGGATAGCAATTATTAAAAAAGCAGTATGGTAATACAAATGTATAATCATTACGGGGAATACTATCTAAAGGGACTGGAGGCGACCTGGAAGAATTTTGGGTTTCAATCCAAATACAAATACAACCGTCATAATGTATTTTAGTTTAATATCAAATGTTCATATGCACCAAACAAGGCCCGATGACGTTAATTAATGTTCTTTTAATTTTAAAAAGTGCCAATGACACAGTTCCACACAACTGAACAGCAATAATGAACTACCCGAGTAGAAACACCTTATGGAGACTACCTTTGCGGAGAATCAATACACTTAAATTACCATAATCTGATTAGATCAACAGGCTGCAGTCTGCTCGTAAAGACCCTCAACAGGATGCAGTCTGCTGTAAAGAGTAGCTATACTGACCATCAACAGAATGCACTCTGCTGTAAAGAGTAGCTATACTGACCATCAACATGATGCAGTCTGCTGTAAAGAGTAGCTATACTGACCATCAACATGATGCAGTCTGCTGTAAAGAGTAGCTATACTGACCATCAACATGATGCAGTCTGCTGTAAAGAATAGCTATACTGACCATCAACAGAATGCACTCTGCTGTAAAGAGTAGCTATACTGACCATCAACATGATGCAGTCTGCTGTAAAGAGTAGTTATACTGACCATCAACGGGATGCAGTCTGTTGTAAAGCTTAGCCATACTGACCATTCATAAAACTATTATACGAGCATTGCATTTCTATATTATGCCCATGCACTTACAATTAAATACCAAAACACAACATTTCTGATTTGGATACATGGCTTTATAGAACGTGTCTTTTACATTCCAATGACACATACTTTTAAGACTGAATTATTATTAAGAACATTATCAATGACTCAGAAAATACGACAGAACACCAGGTGCAGTGCCATTTATTTTCCTGTGCCATGTCCGTTCTATAATGGTATATAAATGGCATTACCGGTCAATAACATTGTCAAGAGTTCAGCATACCCTGTTTATGTCAGTAAAACGTCGATCATGCTGTATTGGTCTTGCTATTGTCGTACTAAATGAAGATATCTCATGATGAAACTCTTGCGAGTGACCGAGAATTCCTGTTGTTTCCTGATTTATTTGTCTGAACGATTTGTTTGATAAGTCATCTGTTGTATGCGTGTTTACGTGTGTTTTTAATGATTCACAGTCTGATCGATAATACTAGTATAGATGTTTCTTCTTCATTTTCGGCCATAAACCAGCTGCATTGACAATCAGGTCGACATACTCATAACCAAAACAACTCATCATATATTGAAGGTATACCTATAATGATGACGACCTGAGGCGAATACCCATGTACCTGGCTACATCCAAGCATTTTAATCAGTTATTTCTTCACGTATTGTTCACATCGATAACAGTGTTATGATAATTAAATTCCGTGATGACTATAATTACGGATAACCATTCGGACCTGCAGTTCAGTTTCCGTTACCGATAAAGTCTGTGTGTCACGGTAATTAGCCACCCAGTTATTCCATCTCGGCATATATATCGTTCGTTATCTTTCTGTAGAACTTATTAAACTATAGTAAATGCGAGTTTGGCCTGACCTATTGTATACGTTTGTTTAACACTACAATTACATGATAATTCTTTTCATGTGATTTGTAACTTGCGAGAACAAATATTACAATTTACAGAGTATTTATAACTTAAAAAAACATGAGGGATATTATATACTATATCAATGAGAGTACACACTAGAAGTGAATTGTTGAGTTAAACAATTCAATTTCTGTCTTGATTCATCATGTGTCGTAAGTTGGGAGAAAATGCTATACATGGTCATCCTAAATATAACTAGAGCACTTATTAAGTATGCAAAGGACGGCTGTACACTATCAGTACACTTACCGCCGACTTAGATGGACTAATAATGTAATATCAGGACACTAATAATGTAATATTAGGACACAAGTAATGAATGTGTCTGCGAACGTGTTATCGAACGTGTTTCACCGACGAGTGCACTCAATTAATGGAAGCTATTTCGAAGCATCATGGCTGGTCTAAGGCATTCATCCCTTGTCATTATGGCCTTTGAATGGGTGCAGTGGCATTGAGCGAGGTCAATGTATATTCTTACGTGTCTATAGAGGATAATCATAGACTGTCACAATATACTGTAATAACAGACAAGAAGTTTATCTAGGTAACTTCTGAAATATTCTAACAATAGCGCTTGCTTTTGTCAACAACATATCTTGACCATGCAGACTATGGCAAGTGAAACGTTGCAATATTCAATACTTGCTCATTTATATTGTATATTTACTCATTCATATTCTATATGTTTGTCATTTATATTCTATTATTGATCATTTATATTCTATATTACTTCTGTATTGTATACGTTTTCATTTATATTCTATATTTCTATAACTGGCATATTTATATTTAATTGTATATTTTGTCATTCATATACTATAATTGATCATTAATAGTCTATATTTACTATTTGTATTCTATACATGTTCATTTATATTCAATGTTTTATATATGTGTGCAATGTTCCATATATATGTGTTATAATTTTCCATATACGTTCTATATTTTGCTATTTATTATTCAATACGTTAGTTTATTTATATTGTATAATTGCATGCTGGGTAAACTCTGTCAAATGGAATGGTTATTAACAACACGAATACTATTGCGCATTTTTACGGCCCGGGTGTTGGCGTGGTGTGGTAAGGTATGATGATTTTGACAATGATGATGGTGGTTGTGATGACGATGATGATATGGTGGTGGTGGTGGTGATGGGGATGATGATGTCGCTGATGATGATTTTGCCGCTGATTATACTGATGATCTTGGTAGTTGTGGTGGTGGAATTGTTGATTGAGGTGATGATGATTATGTTAATGATAAAGCCGATGATGATAATGATGAGTATTACGATGATGATTATGATGCTTGTGATTGTGATAATGCTGCTGCTGCTAATGATACTTTGGTTGTGTTGATAATGCGGATGATGGTTGCGGTGGGGGTAGTGGTTATGATGCTGCTGATAATGACGTTCATGATATTGACGATGATAATGGAACTGGTGGTTGTTGTGATGATGATGATGGCTATGCATATTGTGGTGGTCGTTGGTAGTTTTTATGCTGCTGATGCTGCTTTTGCAAATGCTGCTGATACTGATGATGATGTTGATGTTGATGCTGCTTTTGCTGCTGTTGATGATAATGATGATGATGATGATGATGATGATGACAGTGGTGTGGTGGTGGTTGTGGTGGTGATGGATGTGTTATGGTGATACTGATGAAGGTGATTGTTGTAGTGATGGCGATGACCAATAGCCATCATCATTATCATCATAACAAATCAACCACCACAACCACCACCACACCACTGTCATCATCATCATCATCATCTTCATTATCTTCCGCAGCAGCAGAAGCAGCATCATAACCACCGCAACCGTCATCCGCATTATTATTATCACAACCAAAGCAGCAGCAGCAGCATTATCACAATCACACACATCATAATCATCATCGTAATACTCGTTATTATCATCATCATCATCATCATCATCATCATCATCATCATCATCATCATCATCATCATCGGCTTTATCATTAACATAATCATCATCACTTCAATCAACATTTACACCACCACAACTACCAAAATCACAATCAGCGGCAAAATCATCATCAGGGACATCATCATCACCATCATCACCACCACCACCACCACCACCACCACCACCACCATATATCATCATCGTCATCACAACCACCATCATCATCGTCAAAATCATCACACTTTACCACACAAGACCTACACCCGGGCCGTGGTAATGCGCAATAGTATTCGTGTTATTAATAACCATTCAATTTGACAGAGTTTACCCAGCATGCAATTATACAATATAAATGAACGAACGCATTGAATAATAAATAGCAAAATATAGAATATATACGGACAATTATACAATATACACAGAAATTATAACACATATATATGAAACATTGCACATATATATAAAACATTGAATATAAATGAACATGTATAGCATACAAATAGTAAATATAGAATATAAATGATCAATTATAGAATATGAATGACAAAATATACAATATAAATATGCCAGTTATAGAATATAAATATCAAAATATAGCATATTAATGAAAATGTATACAATACAAACAGTAATATAGAATATAAATGATCAATAATAGAATATAAATGACAAAAATATAGAATATGAATGAGTAAATATACAATATAAATGAGCAAGTATTGAATATTGCAACGTTTCACTTGCCATAGCAGACAGGTTACGATTATATTATATTTCTTGTACATTTATTAGCATTTTTAGATATTTTTCAACAAGTTTATTTTCAACGTAGATTCCCATTGAAAACTATTATAATTTAACTATTTTGGAATGTGTAAAGGTATTTTGATGTTTGTATTTAACCGACATATACTATGCCTGATAGATGTAGTGTAATAGCATTGTTATAATGATTGAAGGCCAGGTGAGCTTATGAGACGGCGTCTCATTCATCATTTTGTCGTCCTCCGTCCTTGTGTTATCGTTTCTACCCCAAAACCAAATGAAGTTACTTCACAATAACTCTTTTGCTAATATCTAGTTAATGATAGTAAATGGAATTCATCTTCCTGTGATACCTTATCCAGCAACACTTCCTCGTTAATTGATTTTCATACTATTTTCTGTTGGAGAAGGACCAATTACCGGTTGTGTCGTATTGTGTAGTGGTACCCCGAAAGAACAATCGTTATTGCAGGATTAAGGACACCACACTAAAGGCGAACCACGTCGACAATGTTCACAACTAGTGTATTATCTAACTCCCCTAGAAGCGATATACAGATTAGAGACCACGGCATATCATGTAGTTGATAAAAACAAGCTTAATTTTGATCGTGTTGCTTTAAAGTAGAATATCGCTTAAGCCGGTGCTAGGAGGCGTGAGAGGTGTTGCATCTTATAATTACGCCTCATGAACAGACTCAATAAAACCGAGTCTGCTACTTTTCATTGTTTGTGTTTGTTTAGTGCTGTGTGGCGGCCGTAAAAAGTCGCCCCGACTACAAATCAGTAGTGTTATTATTTACTGGGACTTTGGGATCATCAAGCCCATTCTGTGTTGCTTTAAAGTAGAATATCGCTTAAGCCGGTGCTAGGAGGCGTGAGCTTTGTTGTATCTTATAATTAAGTTTCATGAACATACTCAGTAAAACCTAGTTTCATTTTATTCTTTTTTGTGTTTGTTGCTTCCAAGGGATCAACTTTTCAGTATTTATTGACATTCACACTCGCGCTTGTTTAGTGCTGTTTGGCGTACATAAAAAGTCGCCCGACTACAATTCGGTAGTGTTATTATTTACTGGTTCTTTGGGATCATCAAGCCCATTCTGTGTTGCTTTAAAGTTGAATACGGCTTAAGCAGGTGCCAGGAGGAGTGAGAGGTGTTGCATCTTAAAATTTCCTCTCATGAACAGACTCAATAAAACCGAGTCTGCTACGTTTCATTTTTGTTTGTGTTTGTTGATTCCAAGGGATCACCTTTTCAGTATTTATTAAAATGACCGCCAGCATTTCCATAGAGACATATTGAATAATTTTGGAATATCACCAAGCTTTATATAACATTTGCGATTATGTCTAGTTGGTTCTAAATTAAATAAAACGTCCTGCTCAATTTAAGATGGTCTCCAAGGCACATACAACATCAATGAATTATGAGAATCGTTGCTAATGATACTTCTTTTAAATTTCAAAGGATGTTTAGTGAACCCAAATACAATTCATTTTCTTTCAAAATCTTATATGGCCACCAATAATCCAGCATATGTTAATTTTAGCGGAGCAGATAAGCTGAGAGGAAATCTAATCCTCATGTCTTCCGTTTGAAGTTTTGTCAATTGTCTAATTATCGGAATATAAATCGGAAGCCTTTGAAACAATCGATCTTTAATTTCCCATCCATATATTGAAAGGACTGATGGATATTGATAGACAGAGAAGATTGGTCCACATTAAAGTAACTTAAACAATGTGAAAAAAAGCTGTCTACGACTTTATTATCTTGTGGTTCATTAGTAAAATCAATCGATATAGAGCATTATTTACAAAAGCAAATTGTGTAACATTGTACAGTTAAATGGCATTTGAATTTCAACAGTTTACGTAGCCGTTCTGATATGTGTAATATACTACAACTCAAATTGGATACGCTACTAGAATGATAATGTTTGTTCGAGGTAATATGGTTGATATGGTAATTAACACGAGGTAATATAGTTGATATGGTAACTAACAAGAGGTAATATGGTTGAGATGGTAACTAATACGAGGTAATATGGTTGATAAGGTGACTGACACATAAAAGTGAAACAGAGAAGGAGAAGCCATTTATGTTTGTTTTTCTTTTTATTTCTTATAATCAAACAAATACTTTGCTTAACAGATGGTATGCATTTTCTCTTGATTAACCGAAACATTCTTTTTCAAGCATAAATACGAATATGTCATCCAAATCCAAAACAACAAGCACAACATCTATTTTGTGTTTGGATACATATATTACACTGTGATGTTAGCTTAAATCTATACAGAATCAAATGTATCCATTCAGACTAAATCTATACAGAATCGAATGTATCCATTCAGACTAAATCTATACAGAATCAATGTATCCATTCAGACTAAATCTATACAGAATCAAATGTATCCATTCAGACTAAATCTATACAGAATCAAATGTATCCATTCAGACTAAATCTATACAGAATCAAATGTATCCATTCAGACTAAATCTATACAGAATCAAATGTATCCATTCAGACTAAATCTATACAGAATCAAATGTATCCATTCAGACTAAATCTATACAGAATCAAATGTATCCATTCAGACTAAATCTATACAGAATCAAAAGTATCCATTCAGACTAAATCTATACAGAATCAAATGTATCCATTCAGACTAAATCTATACAGAATCAAATGTATCCATTCAGACTAAATCTATACAGAATCAAAAGTATCCATTCAGACGCTTTTCTATATTGATTTCAATACGATACATGGAGTACATCATGGTTGGTAATTTTTAGAATTGTTCATATACATTATTTCTGTATGAAATTGATACAAATAAACAAAGTGAACTATACACCACCAACATAAATTACCCTTAACGTATAAAATAAAAGTAGATATAAAAATCGAACAGGAAAAGTAGCATTTAAGGACATATTCAAACACACAAAGAAACAAAAAACAACTATAAAGATGAAAAAAAAGGCAAGATTAGACACCACAAACACAAAATGGTAGACAATAGGGCTACCGCCTTGAAACGTTCAGTGGCAAACATGATGCTGCTGGGGGTTTAAACAAGGTTCAGGGTGCACCAAACCTCACTCTTACCCTATTGTTATCCCATATTTACAGTGTAAATGAATATATCCCGCCAGGTTATAATCTCGAACAAACAAGGCAGCATTAATAGGCACTATAAGTAAAACACATACATAATCATGTATATAATTATAATAAAAAAAGCAGCATAGAAAGCCACAAATTAAGTACTCAGTGGCTTGGAAGAAGGAAGCCAAAGCAACAATAGAACAAACCGTTAATGGTACGACAAGACCAGATTAAAGACAAACATCAAACGCTACCCTCCTGTAAGCATTTAGGTAGACGTCATCATAGGGTCCACAATCTGTTTAAATGGGCCAAAATGTCGATGAACACAGAACCTTCAACACGGTACAAAAAAACGCATGTGTTTAAGGAAAAACTGGATCAATGAATGTCGTACAATCCCTGTGGGATTCAAATACAACAATATTGCTTTGATGTACGGAGAGACTTTCTACGGTCGCCACACGGCACAAGCAGCACTATGTGACAGTAAAAGTATATATAAAAAACTTGAATTTCCTAACTATGGTTCTGCTTAAATGGTTAGGTATTTTAACTTTGAATTAAAAAACGCAATGTATGTAAAAGCGAGCCTCATGTTAAGATATCGCCGAGATGCTCCAAGTAAGTTACTTTTAACATTGGGCTTACTTTATGGTCTGATACGACTTGTACTTTACAATTATCAATCATTACCTGCATTATAGGAAACCTCTTTAACTGCCACAGAGGTTTGAACAAAACATCCGATCTATACAAAGAAAGTTTAGCAATGCATATAAAACGTCGTTGGTTACAAATGATGGTAGCGTGCAATGTTCCTTATGGGATTTTTTTTTATCTATGATGTTATCTGCCTTGGCGCCGCACTATAAACATGAAATCGGAAACTCGCAACCGGTGTTTTCCTTTTGTATTTTGACATATATCTTCCCGTAAATCAAACAAGAACCTGTACACATCAATAGTCGTCTTTTATCAATACAATCCTCCTAAGATGCAACACTATGCCATGAATGTCAATTTTAGTGATTCCATAATTTCATTCCGAGCTGTAACTGCATACGCGACAGATATAGGAATACCATAGTCAGGGGTAAGATTATATTACGTTTAGTTGATTCATTCACGTTTACAGAAAATAAATGTGTTGCCTTATTTGGCTATGCTGGCTCATCTATAGAAATAAGTTTATGTTATTTCCCTTTCATTACAATCAAATGTCCATATTGATTTAACGGTCAATTATGGTAAATTAAAAAAAAAGGCCCCTGAGGATTGTTGATCTGCCTAAACACATTACTGGAGCAATCTCGGCGTGTTAATTCTCACGATAACACTAGATGGAACCGAGGCTTCTACGTTTCCCTCTTGATTGAGTTCGTTACTTTCAAGAGATACACGTTTCACTATTGGTCCATTTGTAGTGGTTAGTAATGCGAATAGAAACAGAATCATTCTACTAATCGATTTCGGAGAACCACCTATATCTGTACTGTGCGTCTATTGAAAGCAAAAAAAGAACACACTAGTTTTATTTTTATTTTGGCAAAGCAAATGGCACTGCTATGAAAAAGTATTCCACAACAAACTGCTGAAACAAAATGTCGATTTTCAAACTGTACAAAACCACTTTATCAACAGAAAACGTTTTGCAATGAACTATTTATTAATATATAGTAACTAAATGTGTAGCCGTTGCGACCCGAACAAAAGAGGAACAAATCCTCTGTATTAATTTCCCGTCGTAGTATATATCTGTGTCTTCTTTAAATTGTGCATACCAAATGTAATTATTCCATGAAATACACCTCAGTAAAAAAAGAAGAAGAATAATAGTTTATTTCAAATCCAATAGGCATCTGCCCGTGAGGTACACATATGATAATATAATAATGACAGACAGTGATATTTTAAGACACAAATAAGCAATAATACAAAACTGAAATACGCATAACAACAGCCTGGTATGCATTATCTCAATGATTAATAATATGAACTTCTATCCTGGAGAAGGTGTTCACTATGTAGTAAGATATCTTGCGACCTTTATTAAACATCTACTTAATATTTTGCCTCGAAAGAATTGCATGTTATATATAAACTTATCCACACATACACCCATTTAAACCCTTAAATACATACTCGCATACATGTATACTCATACACAAATATACTAATACAGAACTTACAAAATAAATAACCATGCTAATTATCAAAATATAATATTTCATTTCTTAATTTAAATGCCTTGTAGATGAATATACCCAATTTGTTTAAAACCGACATATTTTGACTTTTTAACAATTCAACAAGTTTAAACATATTTGGTCTTCTCCAGTAATACGGATGGATATATAACGACCTTAGTTCCTTATATAAACTGCACTCTAGAATGAAGTGATATTCATCTTCTAAAATATCACATATCTTACACTTTCTTTCGTGGAAAGGAGTACTAGTTGGTCTTGACCATCTGCCAGCTTCAACCTCTAACCTATGAGATGATACTCTGAACTGTGCAAAAACCTTTAAATACTTAAAAATATGTATTTTTTCTAAATATTGCTGAAGCCCAAATTCATAGATATTTCTATAAAATAATGCACGACTAGAATTTTCAAGTCTACTATGCCAGTCTTGTAAAAAATGGTCATGAATTCTCTGTTTCGCAACAAATAAGAATAATTTAGGTTCACCAACACTTTGGTTAACCCAGACTTCATAAAAGCCCAGGGATGCTAATAAATCCTGAAGTAGTGTTACCCAACTTATTTTGTTTGGTAGTATTTCTAAATCTAATAAAAGCATGTCATAAACAATTCTAGAATATTTACGTTTTTCAGTATGTAAAAGTTTCAACCAGTATTTAATAATGTTATAAAGTCGACGTGTCACAAAAGAAGATCGAGCAAGATCACCATATATAAAATCATTTTGTGTTGTTTTCTTGACCCCTATCATCTTCTTACAAAATTGTATATGAACCCTTTCTATAGCACTTCCTTGAATAAAACCCCACACCTCGCTACTGTAATTTAATATAGGTGAAATTAATTTATCAAACAAATTTAACCCGTGTTTTGGTGACAAAAACGTAAATTTATGTAAATATTTGTTTTCTGAGCTTGCCCCGCCAATGCTGTTTGGGCTGCTGCAAAAGACCCACCTGTTGTAAATACAATTCCCAGGTAAACAAATTTATTTACAATTTCTATTATACTTCCGTTATATGAAAACACTAAGTTCCTGGGTAATGACCTCCTTTCTTAAAAATCATAACTTTAGATTTTGATGTGTTAACCTTTAATTTCCATATTTCACAGTATTCAAACATAAAATTTAACCCACTTTGTAAACCATCTGAAGATTCAGAGAAAAAAACAATATCATCCGCATATAAAAGCATGACTAATTTACAAGTATCAATATCTAAACCTTGGTATCCTTTACGTACACATTCGTCTTCTATATCTATATCATTTATAAATAGTGAAAACAATAGAGGTGATAGACATTCTCCCTGTCGCACTCCCAGTGAACATACAAACTTTTTACTTAGTTTATTACAGTATTTAACTCTTGATTTCACAGCAGTATATATGGATTTTATGATATTTAGTATTTTCCCACGCAGACCTAATTGAACAAGTTTATACCATAGATTATCTCTAACCACATAATCAAAAGCTTTAGAGAAATCAAAAAAGGCACAATACAGGCGTTTACCTTGATTTAAAATATGTGTAATTAAACCATGTAGCACAAACACATTATCGACCGTACTCATATTTGGCCTGAAGCCTGCCTGTGTACACAAAATAAGTTTCAGCCCATTTTGAAAGTCTATTATTAATAACACGAGTGAAATGTTTCCCTAAACAGCTTAACAACGTAATACCTCTATAGTTATCGACACAGTTTATGCTACCCTTTTTGTGCAATGGAATAACGTAACCTTCTGACCATGCATCTGGGAAATATCCAATGTCATACGCTTTATTAAATAGTAATCGAATAGTAGGTAATAACGTATTTTTACCATGTATTAGAAACTCATTTAAAAACATAACTAACCCAGCTGCGCGGTTAGATTTTAACTGATTGATCGATTTGGATACCTTTCAACGAAATATAAAATATCATCATCAGGTATGAAAAATGGTTCCAGAGGATTATTGACCGATTTAAAGTATTGTTCATAAGACGATAGTGGTATGTTCGATTTCTTTACACCAGATGCAGTTTTAAGCAGATTCCAGTAAGCTTTAGCATTTTTAAACCGAGCTTCTACAAGTTTTGAAGTTTGCAGTGTATCATAATTTATTCTACTTGTACGCAAAATAAGTTTATATTGCGATCTAGCATAGACCATTTTCTTTCTGGTATCGTCACATTTATTTAAACGATACGCGTTTAAAGCACTAAGAAAGAGGCGTTTAGCATTGTAACAGTCATCATTGAACCATTGGTTACATTTATCGTTATTAAATGTTATACTTTCACAATTCTGTAAATTCTTTTTAAATAAAGGTGAAGCAACTTCGTCAACTATATCTTTTAAACTCGTCAAACATGTATTTAAATCATTTTCATTTGTAGACATAAAAGTAAGTTTCTATTTCTACAATAGCAATCAGGCAATATAGAAATGTATAGATAGACGTTCGTTTTTGTCTAAGTCCACAAGTTCAAATTTGGTTTAATTATTTAGTTATGAATAAATAGCGTTTAAAGATACTATAGCTTAAAATAAGGCTAGTGGGCGTGTTCCTAAAGTTAATGGGAGCGGTTTAACTGTTGTTTACTGCCAACTTCAAGCTCGTGAAACATGGCTGGAAACCCGTATATAAGGCAGTTTTATAGCGAACATATTTCAATTCTTTACCAGCGATCGACATCACTGAACAAATAGTATAAAGAAATATAAAAAGATCGGACAGGGAAAGTAGCATTCAAGGACCAACCGCAAGATCGCACTTACATTTTTAGCTCTACCGGGAGGGCTTATGCGATCACTTTTCGTCCGTCGTCCGTCTGTCTGTCTGTTAGCAATTTTTTAAAATCGACATCTCCTCTGAAACCGCTTGAAGGATTTTGATGAAACTTCATCACACTGTTACTTAGGAGGGCCCCTCTCAGATTTGTGTTTTTTGCGGCCGCCAGTCATTCAAGATGGCCGCCATGGCTAAAACTAGATCAAATTTAAGGAAATTTCAAACGACATCTCCTCCGAAACCACTTATTCCATTCTACTGAAATATCATATACATGTTCCTTGGGTTGGCCTCTATTAAGTTTGTGTTTTTCGTTATCGTCGAATAATCAAAATGGCCGCCACGGCGACTCAAAGTTTACATAGGGTTATATAGGAAAAGGTTAAAAATGACATCTTCTCTGAAACCGCTTGAAGGATTTTGATGAAACTTAATCACAATGATATTTGGGATAGTCCCTTTGAGATTTTTGTTTTTCGCGGCCGCCAGTCATCCAAAATGGTCGCCATGGCTAAAACTAGGTCAAATTTAAGGAAATTTCAAACGACATCTCCTCCGAAACCACTTATTCCATTCTACTGATATATCATTTACATGTTCCTTGGGTTGGCCTCTATCAAGTTTGTGTTTTTCGTTATCGTCGAATAATCAAAATGGCCGCCACGGCGACTCAAAGTTTACATAGGGTTATATAGGAAAAGGTTAAAAATGACATCTTCTCTGAAACCGCTTGAAGGATTTTGATGAAATTTATTCACAATGATATTTGGGATAATTCATCTCAGATTTGTGTTTTTTGCGGCCGCCAGTCATCCAAGATGGCCGCCATGGCTAAAACTAGGTCAAATTTAAGGAAATTTAAAACGACATCTCCTCCGATACCACTTATTCCATTCTACTGATATATCATTTACATGTTCCTTGGGTTGGCCTCTATTAAGTTTGTGTTTTTCGTTATCGTCGAATAATCAAAATGGCCGCCACGGCGACTCAAAGAAGGATAAAAATATCGGACAGGGAAAGCAGCATTCAAGGACGACAGTCAACCACAAAACACAAAAACAAACACGCAAACAGACAAACGAAAAGGCAAAAGTAATAAAAAATACAAACGACATCACAAACACAAAAGGGTTGACAACAGGGCTACCGCCTTGGAACGGTCAGTGGCAAAGTAGGCCACTGGGGGTTTAAACCGGTTCTAGGGTGCATCAAACCTCACACTTACCCTACTGTCATCCCATTAAAACAGGACAGTGTAAATAAAGAAATCCCCGCCATGATCTAAACTCTAACCAACAAGGCAGCATCAAAAGGTAAATATAAGTAAAACACAAATATGCTCGTGTAAATATAATACAAAAAAACAATAGCCTAGAAAGTTTACATAGAGTTATATAGGAAAAGGTTAAAAATGACATCTTCTCTGAAACCGCTTGAAGGATTTTGATGAAACTTAATCACAATGATATTTGGGATAGTCCCTCTCAGATTTATGTTTTTCGCGGCCGCCAGTCATCCAAGATGGCCGCCATGGCTAAAACTAGGTCAAACTTAAGTAAATTTCAAACGACATCTCCTCCAAAACCACTTATTCCATTCTTGTGAAATATCATATACATGTTCCTTGGGTTGGTCTCTATCAAGTTTGTGTTTTTCGTTTTCGTCTAATAATCAAAATGGCCACCACGGCAACCCAAAGTTTACATAGAGTTATATAGGAAAAGTTAAAAATGACATCTTCTCTGAAACCTCTTGCAGGATTTTGATGAAACTTAATCACCATGATATTTGGGATAGTCCCTCTCAGATTTGTGTTTTTCGCGGCCGCCAGTCATCCAAGATGGCCGCCATGGCTAAAATTAGGAATAATTTAAGGGAATTTCAAACGACATCTCCTCCGAAACCACTTATTCCATTCTTGCGAACTATCATATACATGTTCCTTGGGTTAGCCTCTATCAACTTTGTATTTTTCGTTATCGTCAAATAATCAAAATGGCCGCCACGGCGACCCAAAGTTTACATAAGAGTTATATACGAAAAGGTTAAACATTACATCTTCTCTGAAACCGCCTGAACGATTTTGATGAAACTTAAGCACAATGGTATTTGGGATAGTCCCTCTCAGATTTGTGTTTTTTGCGGCCGCCAGTCATCCAAGATGGCCGCCATAGCTAAAACTAGGTCAAATTTAAATAAATTCCGAACGACATCTCCTTGGAAACCACTTATTCCTTTATTGTGAAATATCATATACATGTTCCTTGGGTAAGCCTCTATCAAGTTTGTGTTTTTCATTATTATTCAAAAGTTAGAGTTATATATAGGAAACATGTTTCTTGGGTTGACCTCTATCATGTTTATGTTTTTGAATCACATCATGCAAGTAGAGAGTCTACAGGCCCTCTTGGGCCTCTTGTTATTAGAATAGGTTTGGAAAAACAATGCATATTGTTCTGTCCCTTCAAGTTTTTGTTTGTTGTCTTCACACGCTAATGCTTTTGGCTTACGTTATTATTGTCGTGAGTATAATATTTTCTAAACATATGATGCGCGTTGTTGATAACATAAAAAAGACAGTTAAATATATACGTGTACGCTGGGATTTGGAATTTTTATTAAGGGCACTTTGACACATTATATTTTAAGTGGCTACCTTTCAGTTTGAAAATATTTCACCGCTTTACAAAATATGATCAATACAATTAGTATGATTGTATAAATGAAATCTTACAGCCTTCTTTTTACATACCTCTTGATACACACATTTGCCAGATTATTGTTCAACACATCACATATGGACTAACATTATATTTGGGACCGTCGTTTATATTTTCGGAATTAGGAATATGTTTAAGTCCCATTATTTATAAAGTATTCACTGTGCACCAGGGCTACATACTTTTAAAAACGTCTCAGTAGCCAGTACTTGTTCACATCTCGAAGGCTTTTCAAATCAATGGCATTGTTTTAAAAGGCGCCTTTAAAGTTAGTTATTTTCGAATCGCTTAGAACATGTAGAAATGAAACTAAAATAATTGAACAGACATACTTATACATACATGAGATAAGTTATCGTTCATCTCAATTACACTAAAAACATAAGTACTGGTTTTACTGGTTTTACTTTGGAATAAGTTGGCGGTCTGCCTAAACCACTAAAAACCGACAGTCATAAATATCCAAACTGTGAAGAAAAGTGACGTTAAACACCAGACAAACGAAGACACTGTTGGAAAACTGATTTAGGTTTGAATAGGTTGTAATTGAACGCTTTTATTACAGTTTAACGGATAAATGTTCCACAACAATATGTCAAAATCAATCCTCATGTTTTGTATGATAACACACCGAAATAAACCTGTTACTGACTCTAATCCAGAATATTAAAACGCCCAGACCAATGTGGACTTTACTTCAGCTTAACAAAGCTAATATATCTGATAATAACGCTTCTTTTCTTGATTTAGATCTCTCGATTGAAAATGGTGAAATAATTAGCAAAATCTATGACAATAGAGATGATTTTAATTTTGACAGTGTTAATTACCCCCACTTGGATGGGAATGTTCCCCGAGCAATTTCTAATGGGGTGTATTTGTCTCAACTTATTCGTTTTTCAAGAGCTTGTACTCGAGTTGTACCATAAACTTCGTAAAGCCTTTGCAAAATGTTAATATCGTAACGCTGATCTTCTTTCCAAATATAAAAGTAATTTAAGGACTCTTCTGCGAAAAAGACTATCACAACCTGACTTCTATTGTGATGTGATTTATAAACTTCGTAAGATTCTTGGTCATGATCACTTTCATACTATCTTCGTTAAACTTGTTAGGCTGTGGACCCTATGATGACGCCTACCTAAAGCCCATTGGGACAGTGGCGTTTGATGTTTGTCTATGATCTTTCTTGTCGTGCCCTTAATGGTTTATTCTCTTGTTGCTCTGGCTTCTGCCAGTTCTGTCACTTTTTTGCCACTGACCGTTCCAAGGCGGTAGCACTATTGCCAACCCTTGTGTGTTTTATTTTGCCTTTTATTCATTTTTATATATACATGTAGTTGTTCCTTGTTTCTGTGTGTGTTTGTGGTTGACTGTCGTCCTTGAATGTTACTTTCCTGTTCGATTTTTATATCTATATTTAACTACTTATTCACTACTTTAAATTAGCAATAAACCCTATCACATATAAAATAACTACTCTTAAATATGCCCGAGAGCAAACACCATGTTTGCCGACTGTAACATCTTAATAGAGGTTTTGGATGGTCGTACATTGTAAATGCCTTACATTAGAGAGTATTGCTTATTTGGTCCGGTAGACGTATTTGATTGTGTTGCATACATTAACTAAAATGAAAATCATCCACACATTGCTGAGACTGGTCCCTCTAAGTAACCATCATGAACACATTGCTGAGACGGGTCCATTGCTGAGACTGGTCCCTCTAAGTAACCATCATGAACACATTGCTGAGACGGGTCCATTGCTGAGACTGGTCCCTCTAAGTAACCATCATGAACACATTGCTGAGACTGGTCCCTCTAAGTAACCATCATCAACACATTGCTGAGAGCTGAGACTGTTCCCGCTAAGTAACCATCATCAACACATTGCTGAGACTGGTCCCACTAAGTAACCATCATCCACACATTGCTGAGACTGGTCCCTCTAAGAAACCATCATCAACACATTGCTGAGACTGGTCCCTCTAAGTAACCATCATCAACACATTGCTGAGACTGGTCCCTCTTAGTAACCATCATCAACACGTTGCTGAGACTGGTCCCGCTAAGTAACCATCATCCACACATTGCTGATAATGGTCCCACTAATGAACCATCCTCTACACATTGCTGAGACTGGTCCCGCTAAATAACCATCATCGACACACTGTTGAGACCGGTCCCTCTAAGTAACCGTTTCGGTAATTATTACATTTGTATTATTGATATTTTAAGCATGTGCGAGAGAAATCTAAAGTCATGTTTAAAGTGATGTGAGAAGCAATTATTGTCGGTGATTTTAAACTGAAGCATACACACAGCTCAATGTATGCCTACACTTTTACAATGCATCATCTATCGTGTTTAAGATGAAATGATTTGTTATATATTTAAAATAATTTGATGACTGACAATTAGGGGATTATTTAGAACATTATCAATGACTCAGAAAATAAGACAGAACGCATGATGCATTGACGTATTGATTATTTGATGCATTGACGTATTGATTATTAGACTGTGCCGTGCCCGTGCTATAAAAGCATGTAACAGCATGTTGAAATTGGTACGTCTCGTCTGTTTCCTTATACGGCATTAATGGCAAATAATATTGTCAAATATGCAATAAATGTTGAGCACGACCCTGTTGGTGCCAATAAAACATCGATCATGCTTATTGGTCTTGCTATTGTCGTACTAAATGAAGATATTTCATGGTGAGACCCTTGTTAGTGACCAAAAACTTCTATTGTTTCCTAATTTATTGACTGAACGATTTGTTAGATAAGTCATCTATTGTTGAATGACAAGTATGCGTGTGCACGTGTGTTTTTAATGATACACAGTCTGATTGATGGGACTAGTATAGACATTTCTTCTTTATTTTCGTCCGTAAATCAGCCGCAGTGACAATCATGTTTGCATAATGTTTCACATGAACACAACCAAAACAAATCATCATGTATTGAAAGTATATTTATAATGATGACAAACGACCCGATTCTAAATTGTCGACATCGATAACAGTATCATAATACTTATATTTCGTGATGACTATAATTACCGATAACCAGTCGGAACTGAAGGTCGATTTCCGTTAAGGGAAATGTCTGTGTGTCAAGGTAATTATCCAACAGTTCTTCGAGTTCCTCGTATATATAGTAACCTTACAGTTCTAGCTTATTTAACTGTATTACAACGAGTTTGGCCTAAATACGTTCCTTCCTTTAGAAAAAAACAACATATGAGGGACATACTATTTCTATGAGAGTACACTTTAGAAGAGTTTTGTTGAGTTAAATAATTCAGTTTCTGTCACATATTCATAATGAGTTTTAAGTTGGGAGAAAATGCTATACATCCTAAATAACTAAAGCACTTAAGTTATGCAAAGTAAGAATGTTACACGGTATAGTCGTTTAGAGTCTCGGGAAGTCTCTGGTCGAGAAACAAATATTACACGACCAATTAATATCTCATTTAGTTTAAACATTATTTATGCAAGACATCAGTTAGCATATATATCATATAATACATGGAAACAATTTGAAAGCAAACTTTCGGCGAAAAGTTATATAAATAAATCTCATTTACATATTTTCTTTTTTGCGGAATATGATGTCATGCACGACACTATTTTTTATGCAAATAGATATAAGACATTCGTAGCTTTTTCTTCCTAGTAGAGGAAACTTCTTCCTTCATCTCATCTCCCTCTGCGGTTGTTGTCCTAATCATACATATCATAACGTGCAAACGGGACGTTACATATCATTTGTATCCTGTACTATCAGTATCCTTACGACTTTGAAGATAGACCAATAATGAATTATTAGGACAGTGTCTGCAAACGTGTTATCCAACGTGTTTCACCGACGAGTGCACTAAATTAATGGAAGCTATTTCGAAGCATTATGGCTGGTTTAAGGCATTCATCCTTAGTCATTATGGCTTCCTGAATGGGTGCAGTGACATTAAGGGAGGTCATTGTGTTACATGTGTTCAATGGGCTGCTACATGAGGTTACATGTCTACAGAGGATAATCATAGACTGTCACAATATACTGTAATAACAGACAAGAAGTTTATCAAAGTAAAGTCGGAAATAATCTAACAATAGCGCTTTGTTGTCAACGACACAGCTTGACCATGCAGGCATGTTACGATTACATTATATTTCTTGTACATGTGTTAGCATTGTTACATGTTTTGCAACAAGTTTATTTTCAATGTAGCCTACATGCCAATTGAAAGCTATTCTAACATACGTATTTTAGAATGTGTAAATGTATTTTGATATTTGGATAACCGACATATACTCTGCCTGATCTGATGGTTGAAGACCAGGTGAGCTTAGGAGACGGCGTGTCATTCATCATTTCGTCGTCCTCCGTCCGTGTGTTATCGTTTCTATTTTTGTTCAGTATTTTTATTTCTTATAGTACATATATGCTCAACAACAGATGGTTTTCTTACATTACACAAGTAACATATATAGCAATGTGATACATTTAATCTTTACAGACTGGTACCAAAGTATCGTTTCACATGTATGCACTACAAGAAATGTTATATTCAAAAGGAGAGAATTATAAAGTATTAGCAAACGTACGAGCGGAATAGGGGGAAAATATATATCAAGACAATAACAATAGAGAGAGTGAGAGCGTGGGAGAAATAGAGAGATTTTTTTTTGATAAAACAAATGTTAGAGAACTTTTTTTTTAAATGAATACTGTCTGTCAATTTTCTGTATTTAAATTGAATATTTCCCTTTTTTATAAATGATGCAAGTTTTTCTTTAGCAATAGCTATAATACGTTCTATATGTTCAATTTTTGTTATATGTGAGATGAAAGATGTGTTATCGTTTCTACCCCAAATACAATTGAAGCTACTTTTTCTAATATCTAGTTAATGATATTAAATGGAATTTAACTTCCTGTGAAACCCTAGTCCAGCATTCCTTCCTCGGTACTTGGTTTTCATATTATTTTCTGCTGGAGAAGGACCAAGTAGTAGACTGGTATCGGGTGTGCCGTATTGTGTAGTGGTACCCGAAACGACAATGGTTATTGCAGAGTTAGCGAAACCACCCAAAAGGCAAACTACGTCGAAAATGTACACAAATAGTGTATTATTTAACTCCTCTAGAACCGCTAGACAGATTAGAGACCACGGTGAACGGAATAACATGTAGTTGATAAAAAATAAACTTAATTGGATCAAATTGTCAGCATTTCCATAGACATATTAAATAATTTTAGAATATCACCAATCTTCTCAAGAACATTTCCGATTTATCTAGTTGGTTCTAAATTAAATACATTCCTTCTCAATTTAAGATGGCTTCTAAGGCATACACAACATCGACTGCATTATTTCGTATGTGTCGTTTCCGGCCGTTTCGAAAGGTCCATTATCATACTCTTTTTTTTAAATATAAAAAAATGTTGCTAATGCTACTTCTCTTGAATTTCAAGTTTAGTGACCCCAAATAAAATTCACTATCATTCACATTCTTAAATGGCAACCAAGAGTCAGGCAGAGAAGCTATGCTGAGAGGTAGTCCAGGCCTGGAATTCACCAACCATTCTTCAAACTATTTTTTAAACTTGAGCTCAAGTACTCACATTTCGTTCGCAAATATTCCCAAGACCGTCGAAGATAAACAATCGTACAAAGTTGCTATTTATTAATATTTATCATATTTATACAAAGCAGCTTGTTATTATGAACGTTTATACTTCAAATTTATAGAAATATATTTTAATTGAAATTTGCATACTTGGGCTTTAGTCTGAGAATATTCTCAAGAATGTTTGGTGATTCAAGTTCAGATCTTTTTGTCCTATGTGTGCAGTTTTTCCAGTTGTCTAATTATCGGAATATAAATCAAAAGCCTTTTGAAACTATCGATCTTTCACTTTTCATCCCTATATTGAAAGGGCTGATGGATGTTGATAGACAGTGAAGATTGATCCCACATTAAAGTAACTTAAATAACGTGAAAAAGAAGCTGTTGACGAATTTATTATCTTGACTTGGATCATTAGTAAAATCAATCGATATAGAGCATTATTTACAATAGAAAATTGTGAAACATTATATATTTAAATGGCATTTGAATTTCAACACTGGACATAGTCGATCTGATATGTGTAATCGCATACACTGTTGCCACGTGATGCTTCATATCTTAATGGAATCTGCAAGAAAGTATAATAGAGCTAAACCAGATTATCGTAATAAATAGTGTCTTATCTATTAAACAATACAGTAATAAACGAATTTGATGACATCTAAAATATTGTTTTGTCAAAATATACTACAAATCAAATTAAAATTACTATAAGAGTGATATTGTTTGTTCGAGGTAATATGGTTGATAAGGTGACTAAGACATAAAAGGGAAAAAGAGGAGAATCCATTTATGTTTTTTTTTATTTCGTTCAATCAAACAAATACTTTGCTTTACAGATGGTATGCATTTTCACTTGGTAAACCGATACATACGTTTACAAGCATATATAAGAATATGTCAGCCAAATCCAAAAAATAAAAAAAACAGTGGATACATATATAACACTGTGATGTTTGCGTAAATTTATACAGAAACGAAAATGTATCCATTCAAGCGCTTTCTATATTGATTTCAATACGACATCGTGATTTGTACATTTTTCCATAGAATTGTTCATATACACTTCTCAAAACTGCTAACTACACCGCTCACGTTTTGGGTTATATATATCGATGGGTTGAATGTTTTTCAATAAAATAAAAAGGAAATACCAATTCAATCATTTTTACATCATTTCATTTTATTTTTTTCATGGGCAATGCTAGAACTAAACCACAATAAGCAATTACAAACGACCCATGTAAACACTAAAGTCACACTTTTATGAACAAGAAATGAAAAGTGTGACTTTAGTGTTTACATGGGTCGTTTGTAATTGCTTATTGTGGTTTAGTTCTAGCATTGCCCATGAAAAAAATAAAATGAAATGATGTAAAAATGATTGAATTGGTATTTCCTTTTTATTTTATTGAAAAACATTCAACCCATCGATATATATAACCCAAAACGTAGCGGTGTAGTTAGCAGTTTTGAGAAGTGTACATTATTCTGTATTACATTGATAAAAATATGCAAAGTGAACCATACCTCACCAACACAAATCACCCTTAACGTATAAAATAAAAGACTTGCATTTCTATGGTTCTGCGGTTTGGTTAGCTATTTAAACTTTGAGTTGAAAAAAAACACCGCATTATATTGCAACGCGAGCCTCATGTTAAGATATCGCCGAGGTGCTCCTCGTGACAGTTACTTTTAAAATTGAAATTCTTTAACTTCCACAGAGGTTTGAAAAAAACATCCGATCTATTCGAAGAACACATTTAGTAATGTATATAAAAATGTTGCTGGTTACAAACGGTCTTCGTAGCGTGCAATGTTCCTTATGGGAAATTTGTCTATGATGTTATCTGTCTTGGCGCCGCATTATAAACCTGGAACTAGAAACTTGCAATCGATGTTTTGTTGTATTTTTATACATATTTTACGGTAAATCAAACAAGAGACAAATCAGTCGTCTTTCACTAATACAATCCTTCTAAGATGCAACACCATGCCGTATGAGGATGGCAGTAGATATAGTGACCGTTATAATACTGATTTACCTTTTAAAGCCTTGAAAGTCAATTGTAATGGGATGACAGTAGGGTAAGTGTGAGGTTTGGTGCATCCTAGAACCGGTTTAAACCCCCAGTGGCCTACTTTGCCACTGACCGTTCCAAGGCGGTAGCCCTATTGTCAACCATTTTGTGTTTGTGATGTCGTTTGCATTTATTATTACTTTTGCCTTCTGGTTTGTCTGTTTGCGTGTTTGTTTCTGTCTTTTGTTGTTGACTGTCCTCCTTGAATGCTACTTTTCCCTGTCCGATCTTTTTATATTTCTTTAGTAGTTCCATCATTTCATTTCAAGCTGAAACTGACTTAATCATACGTAACATATATAGAAATAGGGGTATGATTATATTACATTTAGTTGATTTATTCACGTTTACAAGAAATAAATGCGTTGCTTTATATGTCTGTGCTTGCTCATCTGTGGAAATAAGCTTACTTACACTAAACATGTTATTTCTCTATCATTACAATCAATTGTCCATATTAATATAACGGTCAAGTACGGTAAATTATAAAAAAATTCCCCTTAGGATTGTTGATCCATCTAAACACACTATTGGAGCAATATCGGCTTATTAATTCTCACGATAACACTAAATAAAACCGAGTCCGGCTTTTACATTTCAATGTGTTAGAGTTCATTGCTTTCAAGAGATACGCTTTTCACTATTGTTCCATTTGTAGTGGAAAGTAATGCGATTACAAACACAAACTTTCTACTACTTGATTTCGGAGAACAACTTATATCTGTAATGTGCCTCCATTGAAAGTGAACACATTTCTTTCTCTATTTCAGAAAATGTTTTAAATCTGTGTAATGATGTTAGCAAAGCAAATGGCAATGCTACGATAAAGCATTCCAAACAAACTGTTGAAACAGAATGCCGATTTTCAAACTCACTTTACCAATAGAAAAGCTTTGCAATGAAATACTTATTAATAGCTTAGATTAATAGCTTAAAAACTAAATGTATATCCGTCGTGACCCAAACAAACATGACCCAAACAAAAATGAGCAAACCCTCATCTTTAATTTCCTGTCTTAGTATATATCTCTGTCTTCTTTCAATTTTGAATAACAATTGTTATTATTCCATGAAATACACTCGAGTTGAGGACTTTAATATTCGTAATCTTTGTATAACTAAAAAGCTACTCAATCAGGGTTACCGTTACCATAAACTTCGTAAAACCTTTGCAAAATATTATTATCGTAACCCTGATCTTCTTTCCAAATATAAAAGTAATTTAAGGACTCTTCTGCGACAAGGACTATCACAACCTGACTTCTATGGTGATGTGATTTATAAACTTCGTAAGATTCTTGGTCATGATCACTTTCATACTATCTTTGTTAAACTTGTTAAAAAGTTTATCAAAAGAGGTTATGACCCTATCATTTTGCAACGTACTGCATGCTTGGTGGTGGACCCTTTTACAGTTCTATGCTTTCCTCTTTAATTGTACGATGACCGGACAGGCTGTGGACCCTATGATGACGCCTACCTAAAGCCAATTGGGACGGTGGCGTTTGATATTTGTCTATGATCTTTCTTGTCGTGCCCTTAATGGTTTATTCTCTTGTTGCTCTGGCTTCTGCCAAGTCACTGAGTACCTTGTGGCTTTCTAGGCTATTGTTTTTTTGTATTATATTTACACGAGCATATTTGTGTTTTACTTATATTGCCTATTGATGCTGCCTTGTTGGTTAGTAATTAGATCATGACGGGGATTTCTTTATTTACACTGTCCTGTTTTAATGGCATGACAGTAGGGTAAGTGTGAGGTTTGGTGCACCCTAGAACCGGTTTAATCCCCAGTGGCCTACTTTGCCACAGACCGTTCCAAGGCGGTAGCCCTATTGTCAACCCTTTTGTGTTTGTGATGTCGTTTGCTTTTATTATTACTTTTGCCTCCTTGTTTGTCTGTTTGCGTGTTTGTTTCTGTGTTTTGTGGTTGACTGTCCTCTTTGAATGCTACTTTCCCTGTCCGATCTTTTTATATTTCTTCATCCCATGAAAAGGAATTCTCTAATAATAATGTCCACATCCAGAGAAAATAACAAAAGAAACGCTAAGATGTTGTTGTAAAGCTATATAAAATACAAAATAATAAACATCTCAGGATGTATCCAGAATTATACTGAACAACCTCAGCAGTTGCAGCGGAAAGAGAAAACCAATCTAGGGTACGAACAGAAAACCAGAGGGACGAAATCTCATTAAGTATTGTTTGACGTCTACATTACGTCATTGTTTAATCTCTGGAACTTGGTAGCACTAATTCGTATACTCCAGTTAATTTTACTAATGATGATATTGTTTCCATCCGGTGCTCTACTTTCAAGGCTGGGGTAGACGAAAAGCAAAACAAACTGCCAACTGTGTACTGGATTCCTAAATTATATAAAAATCCCGCTTTCTTTCGAATTCTAGTGCCTGCACCACCACAAACTTTCCAAGCTTTTAACTTCTTGTCTTACTGCCGTTAAAGTTCAAGTTAAACAATATTGTGCTAAAACTTATGAAAACTCTGGGATTCATTTATTTTGGGCTATTAAAATTCAGGAGACGTTCTTGATAACATCTGCAATAAACGTTAATTTTCATCTATAAGTACTTATGGATTCTCTACACTATATACAACCTTACCACATCACCTTATAAAAGATAAGCTTATTGGTCTTATTAAAAAAAAAAACTCTAGAGAAAAAACTACATTTTTGGCCTGTAGCAATAGTAAAGCGTTTTTGTTTTTACTAACGGCAGTTTAGACAATTACACAATGTGGACTTGCCAAGATGTTTTAGAAGCACTCTTTTTCCTATTAGATAATATTTTCGTCAGGTATGGAATTATCGTTTATAGATAAATTATTGGTATCCCTATGGGTACGAACTGTGCACCTGTTGTTCCAGATTTGTTCTTATATTGCTATAAAAGAGATTTCATGTTGAGCCTTTCATCCGATACTCAGGCAGATGTAATCGAAGCCTTTAATGATACCTCTCGGTATTTGGATGACGTATTGAACATTGACAATCCTTTCTCTTCTACTATGGTTAATAATATATATCCTAAGGAACTTCAACTCAACAAAACTAACATTTCTGATAGTGTTGCTTGATTTACATATCTCTATTGAAAATGTCGAAATAATTAGTAATACCTATGACAAGAGAGATGATTTTAATTTTGAGATTGTTAATTATCCCCGGTTTTGATGGTGATGTACCCAGAGCTACTTCTTATGGGATCTATGATTCTCAACTTAATCGTTTTTCTGGCCTTGTACTAGTGTAACGTGTACTCTCTTCGTTTAATATTTACAATTATATACTCTAACCAGAATAAATGTTTGAAACAGACTGATTTTTTGAGACAGTATCAATTAACTTTTACATATATAAACTTTCCTCAAGCTTCTTGCTTCATGATTGGTATTAAACAAAAAAATTCAAATGATTGTTATTCGTTCAAACATAAATCATTTTTATAATCAAGTATTAACTCCCACTCTTAACCAGTTCCACACCTCCATACAACTACATTCTTTCACTTGTTCGAAACCAACCTCCTACAACATCAGCCAGTCTCTCAGCACAACAATTGTTCCAAATCACTTCACACCAGCTGAAACCGTATAAGATAGTCTACGAACCGGTGCGCTGTAATGGAAAGAGGACTCGGCAACTCTGAGAATACACTGCAACTCTGAGAGACCCTCTTTACCATCAGCTTGAACCAAAGTCCCAGAACTACACTATACCAAATCTCTTTAACGTATCAAACATCAGCTTCAACCGCTATAAAATAGGCTAAGACCCGGTACGCTGCATTGGTTCCAGAGGACTCAACAACTCTGAGTATACACTGCAACTCTGAGAGTCTCTCGTTACCAATGGCGTCGACCAAAGTCCCAGCACTATCCTTCAGCCATCCATCCCATTAAACAACCTTCCCTGAGATGTTCCGCTGCCAAATGACTCAAATTGTGTGTGTTTGTGTGTGTGTAGTTCTAAGGTTTAAAGTCCGTCCGCCAACGAACACGTCGAGGTAAACCTGACGCGATGGCAACTGACTCAAATTTAATTTCTCACGCCCTTTTATACTCGATGCAAATGGCGTCTTCTGAAATAAGGGAAGTAATTTTCTTTACAAACATATTTTTAACAGTAATTTCAGTCTCTTCTACGACAAGGACTATCACAACCTGGCTTCTATGGTGACGTGATTTACAAACTTCGTAAGATCCTTGGTTGTGATCACTTTCATACTATCTTTGTTAAACTTGTTAAAAGGTTTATCAAAAGCGGTTATGACCCTATCGTTTTGCAACGCACTGCATGCTTGGTGGTGGCCCGTTTACAGTTCACCACTATGCTTTCTTCTTTAATTGTGCGATGACCGGACAGGCTGTGGACCCTATGATGACGTCTATCTAAAGCCCAAAAGCACGATGACTTTTGATGTTTGTCTGAAAACTTGTCTTATCGTGCACTCAATGGTTTATTCTCTTGTTGCTCTGGCTTCTGCCAAGTCAATGCGTACCTTCTTTATGTCTTTGTAGGCTATTGGCTTTTGTATTTATATATACACGAGCATTTTTGTGCTTTACTTGTATTGCCTATTAATGCTGCCTTGTTGATTAGATAAAAGTTATGGCGGAGATTTCTTTATTTACACTATCCTGTTTTATTGGGATTACAGTAGGGTAAGTGTGAGGTTTGGTGCACCCTAGAACCTGGTTTAAACCCCCATTGGTCTTTTTTGCCACTGACCGTTCCAAGTCGGTAGCCCTATTGTAAAGCCTTGTGTTTTTTGATGTCTTATCTTGCCTTTTATTCATCTTTATATACAGTTTTTCTTTTCTTTGTTTTTTTGTGTGTTTGTGTCATCCTGCACGACACTTATTTTTGTGTGCTTTCGGTATAAGACATTCGCAGCGTTAGCTCTCTGGTAAAGACATGTCTGAAGGGAAAGTTCATCCTTCATCTCATCTCCTTCTGAGGTAGCTGTCAATCTAACATATTAAGATTTTTAACGGGAAGTAAAACTCCGTTATATATCATTTGTATCCTATACAATAGCAGTGCACTTAAATATCCACTTCGGCTTGGAAGATAAGTTAGGACAAAAAGTGCATTCTGTTGAAAGGAATGTGTCTGCAAAGATGTTATCGAAACTTTTTCAGCGGGAGACTGAACTAAATTAATGAAAGCTATTACGAAGAATCATGGATAGTTTGAGATATTCATCCTTAGTCATTATGGCTTCCGGTTTGTGTACAGTAGCATTAGATGAGGACACTGTGTATTGGTCGTGCCCTAGATTGTTTTTCGTTTTTCTCTTTGGCTTCAACTGCTGTGGCTGTTCAGTACAATTCTGAATACATCCTGAATTGTTTCTAATGATGTTTATATATATTTATGTATATATCTTTATAAGAACATTTAAGCCTATTGTTTGATACATTTTTTCTATATGTGTTTTTTTTTTATCATCAAGCCCATTCTGTGTTACTTTAAAGTAGAATATCGCTTTTGTTTTGTCTTCTGGCACTTATTTTTTCTGTACCTATCATAGAGCTTGAGTCTTTTCCGAATTGATCGTCGGATGTCCTGTGTAGTCCAAGGAAGAGATCGATTACCTCGGATTTGTTTTGATGGCACAAAGTATTTACTGGTCCTTTGGGATCATCAAGCCCATTCTGTGTTGCTTTACAGTAGAATATCGCTTAAGCCGGTGCTAGGAGGCGTGAGAGATGTTGCATCTTATAATTACCTCTCATGAACAGACTCAATAAAACCGAGTCTGCTATTTTTCATTCTTTGTGTTTGTTGCTTCCAAGGGATCACCTTTTCAGTATTTATTGTTAGAGATTTCTTTTATTTAAACTGTTTGTCAATTTGAGCGTTACGACATGATAATAGCATGGCTGTGTACACAAACAATTGGTTTAAGCTAACCTGTATGGGCCTTATTGCCTGCCAACTGACCGTTCCAAGTCGGTAACCCTGTTTTCACCACTCTTTACGTATTGTCCTTTTCATTGACACATTAAATATGCTCATATTTCGATTTGCGGTGCAGTGCGGACCTACGGTGCCATTACGTTTGATTGCTGTGGGTTCTATAGAACTATATATGTTTTAAGTTATTCAAAGTAGCAATAGCGCTTGCTTGTCAACAACTTATTTTGGCCTTGGAGGCAGGTTACGATTACACTATAGTTCTTGTACATGCATGGGCTTTGTTATATGCTTTACAGTATAAAGAAATATAAAAAGATCGGACAGGGAAAGAAGCATTCAAGGAGGACAGTCAACCACAAAACACAGAAACAAACACGCAAACAGACAAACAAGAAGGCAAAAGTAATAATAAATGCAAACGACATCACAAACACAAAAGGGTTGACAATAGGGCTGCCGCCTTGGAACTGTCAGTGACATTGCCATACAATTGAAAATAATTCTAAGTGTTTTAGAATGTCAAAATACGTTTATAATCATAACTTATTCATTCCGATCTTTTTGTACTATTGATTTTATGAATATTGAGTTCTGCTCAACCCGGGGCTAGAGGGCGTGAGTGGTAGCTAGCATATTTCACTACCCCTCATGAACAGTCTCAATCAAACCGAGACTGCAATATTTCGTATGTGTCGTTTTCGGCCATTTCCAAAGGTCCATTATCATACTCTTTTTTTTTTGAGATTGCTGAGCCCGATATGTATATCCCCGCTTCAAAAAGGGCTATATACAGGAATCAGGCTGTCCGTAACGCCACGTAACACTCGCTAATTATTTCATTTTTCAAACAATTTCCAATGGATTATTCCCAAATTTCATATACACATAACAATTGATGACCACACATGGTCGATAGCCTACTTTATTACAGAATGATGGTCCTTTGTTTGACTTAGAACTGTCCACACTTTTTTCTTGAATAATATCCCATAGACGTTTTTCTCAAACAGTTTCGAATAGATTGATCTCAAACTACTACCGATGACCTAATGTCCCTGCATCACACATTGTTGATTGTCTAATTTATTACAGAATTATGTTTCACTTAGAATTTTCCTCATTGTATAATGAACTTCATGTGTCTTTCACTTCTCTTCTTTTACAGAATTACGGACCTTTGTCTTACTTAGAATTTATATATAAAGTGTGGCTATTCAACGCCCTCGGTAGGAAATTCTCAAATAGTTTTGTTGTCTTACTTTAATTTCAAATATGATCTTCTATTATTCCAGCCTTTAATGTTCTGAGTATTGTTTAATCACCATTAGGATATTCTGCCTGCTTTTTATATAGTATTTTGACTGTTACTTTGTGATACGCAGGCTTTCTAACCTCTGATCCCACCTAATGTCATACTGGTTATTTCGCCCATTGTTTTCTTGTTTAGGGCACATCTATGTTCATGACCATATGCATGCCATCTTCGGGATGGCAAACATTTTCGTACTATTGGCATTTTAAATACTGAGTTCTACTCAACCCGGAATTGGAGGGTGTGGACGATAGCAAGCAGTTTCTTTTCACTACCGTTCATGAACAGTCTCAGGCAAACTGAGACTGCAATATCTTTTGTATTTATCGTGTTCGGCGATTTCCAAATTTCTCCTTTTATACTCCTTTTTAAATGTTTGAGTAACCCATGTATACTATGCTTAACAGTGTAGTAGCCTTCATATCTAATAGTTGAAGTCCAGGGGAGCTTATAAGACATAATGGCATTCCTTATTTCGTCGGCCTCTGTCCGTGCGTTATCGTTTCTTCTCCAAACATCAATTGAAGATACTTCACAAAGACACTTTCGATAATATCTAGTTAATATGTAATGGAGTGCGGAAGCCTAGTTCAGCAACCCTCCGTCAGTAATTGGTTTTCATATTATTTTCTGCTGGAGAAGGAACAAGTAGACTGGTACCTGTAACGCAGTTGTCTAGTGGTATCCGAAAACAAAATCGGGATTTCAGAGTCAGCGAAACCAAAAGGTCAGCTACGTGAAAATGTACACAAATAGGGTATTATATAACTCCAATAGAACCGCTAGACAGATCAGAGACCATGTTGAACGGCATAACATGTAGTTGATAAAAAATAAACTTTAAAGCCCAGTCCAATGTAGTTACTACATGAAATTGAAGGCGTGTCTAGAATGGTAATAAATGTGATCTGTCAGGTCAAATCAGGGTCAGTTCCCTAAAATGTAAACAAACCTGTATGGTGTATGGGAAAATAGTGGACCATGCAACCTTTTGATTCATACTGGTATTCAATAATGTTACATGTATCGCATTCTGCTGTTATATCAAGTGTACATGCAATTACATATTTCTTTTTTTAAAAGACTGTAATTGGCAACATATGTACTAAAATACTACAAAATAATGTGAAGAAATCCAATTCTTGAACACATCAAATGCACACACTCATTTTGAATCAATGTACACAATTGCATCTGTTGTAGACTTGGGAAGTCTGATAAATATGAAATCTTATCATAAAGGAGCAATAAACACTAACTTCAGCTCAGCATACCTGCTGGAATTCTCCCATGCAGGGATAATGACTCCTTTGATTAGTTAGTTACAGGTCATTATATCTGAACTGACAAATTTAGTGGGGCTTTTATTCCTATAAGTGTTTAGGGGGCTTAGATAAGAAATAGATTTATTGACTGCTTTTACCAATGTAATTCTTATCATGTTTAAAGTGCCTGTTCCCTTTTGGAACTAACTGTGTCAGTGTGAGTGGTCAAGATATCCCGCCAATTTGTATTACACTTGTGGATAACTGTTATATGTGTATACAATGGCTGAGGAAACTGTGAAATGCTTTACATTGAAATTGACTGAATTGCAGTTCAATACAATCATACACTTGTTTCAGCATTATGAATGGGATTTTGAAGAATGTATTATTGGACAAAATAAAATAAATGTGGTTGAGGAAGGTAACATCCCGTCATCTCAGATAGATACTTTTAGTGGAAATAATAATAATGGAAATGATGGAAATGACAATTCCCTGATCAAAATCCAAATGGACAAAAAATTATCAAAAATAACAATTCTATGTTGATATTTTCATGAAAAAAAACACAGTTTTACTGTTTACTAATAAAAAAAGATAGACTTGGACATTATTTGAAAGAAAACCTTAAACTTACAGAAATAGATAAAGAAGTGTGCAGAATTCTTCATAAACCCTGTCCAGTTTTTGTGTAGTTTACATCTGAGACTGGTGAGTACACTGCATGTTTATCTGATAAGAAGGTAGTATGGCTCAATGCTGTGCCCTGCCATGACCCTTTCTGTTTACATTTCCCAGTAGCTATAACTCTGTTTACATCACATGACCAGGGTCAAAGGTGAAATTTCAAATTAACTGTCATTTTCCTGTTGGAAATTTCGAAAATTTGGAATATAAAATACATAATTATAGTGCTTTGAGGGCAGCTTCAGAAACAGCATATAGTTTGATTAGTAGAGGATGAATTCATGCATCACTGAGAACATTCTTTTTAAAATATGATGTAGTATTTTCAGAAAAAAGAAAGAAATATATGTCCTGAGTGAAGACAGTCTGAGTACTATTTGAATTTGAATTGATTGACATTTTGTTGGCGGAGCTTTCCCTTTTATACTGTAGCCTGGGGTTTAAGGGACACACGGGATTCTTGAAATGTTTATCAATCTCTAAATATAGCGTCTCTATTTATTTATCCAGTATCATTTTGACTTTAACGTCGTATAATTTAATGCATATAATTAAAATTATAAATAATAACATTTAGATTTTCTATTTTTTTCGTCTTATCCAACCACAGGTTCAGATATATTATTGTGGCAATATTATCAACAGCTACTAATTTGCAAAAACAATTTGCTTTATAGTATTATTCTAATAAGTATTACTGATTAAACAACTGCAAGTTATGTAAAAACTAACGGGACGCCGTCAGTTTATAAAAAATCAAGATTTCCGTGTGTCTCTGTAATTTTGATAAAATGTTCAAGATAACCGCCAGCTTTTCCATAGAGACATATTGAATACATTTGGGATACCAAGAACCTTCAAAAGATTTTTTATTTTATGTCTATTTGGTTTTAAATTAGATTAAACTTTCTGCTAAATTTAAGATGGCCCCAAGGCATACACAACATCGGCAAATTCTAAAAACGCTGCTAATGCTACTTCTGTTGAATGTCATAGGATGTTTAATGACCCTAAACAAAATTAAGTCTCTTACATATCCACCAAGAGTCCAGTAAATGTTAATTTTAGCAGAAAACTATGCTGGGAGAAAGTCTAGATATTGTTGTCCTCCGTGTGTAGTTTTGCCAATTGTCTAAGTATTGGAATTTAAATCAGAAGCCTTTTGAAACAATTGATCTTTCACTTGCACATTATTGAAAGGGCTAATGGATTCAATAGGCAGAGATTGATCACAAATTGAAGCAATTTTAAACAATGTGAACAAGAAGCTATCTTCGACTTCAATATCTGGTTGTGGTTTATTAGTAAATTCAACCAATATAGAGCATTATTTACTATAGCAAATTGTGTAACATTATAGTAAAATGGCATTTGAATTTGAACAGTCGACGTATCCCTACTGATCTGTGTAATCGTATTCCTTGTTGCCACGTGATACTTCATATATTAATGGAATCTACATGGACGTATACTAGAGTTCAACCTGCATTATTGGATTAATTTTGTCATATCTGTTAAACGTGACACTAATAAGCGAAATTGATAACATCTGTTGAAATATTTTACTGTCAAAGTGTACTTCAACTCAAATTAAAAACAATTCTAGGGTGATATTTTTGATGGTTGATATCACAGATACCGGTTTTAAAAAAAAAAAAAGTCTTATATTCTATTACATACTGAAGGTCAGCATTGAGCAAATCCTAAAATATCAACTCCGGAATAAATTATCTTTCCAATAACATACACTTTCATATGTTCACACCGCATAAGAAAAGCTCTGGTGCTCGAAAAACACAGAAAACGTACCTGTTTTTAAAAATCGACTCTAAGCCCGTCCGTATTATTCGCCTATACAGACCCCCGTAGACCGCCGTTAAGCCTTTGTAGAAGCTCCCGCGGACATAACAACTCATCGACACTATTCCTTACGCACAATAGGTCTTTATCCGTGCAATAAATAATGTCCAAGTACCTTTCCGACGATCATAAGTACACGTTTACAACGTTTTCAAAAATCTCAGTATCCCACGACGCCATTTGCATTGGGGATGCCGGAAGTTGACAGTAAACCATGACGTCATTACATTTTCAAATCGCTCCCACTTCATTGGTTCAATATTTAAACCAAATTTATTTAATCCAATGGGATAATTTAACAAGTATTTCTGCGGCTTTGCTATCAACTTCCGGCATTCTCAATTCAAATGGCGTCGTGGGATACTGAGATTTTTGAAAACGTTGTAAACGTGCACTTGTGATCGTCGGAAAGGTACTTGGTCATTATTTATTGCACGGATAAAGACATATTGTGCGTAAGGAATAGTGTCGATGAGAGTCGATTTTTAAAAACAGGTACGTTTTCTGTGTTTTTCGAGCACCAGAGCTTTTCTTATGCGGTGTGGACATATGAAAGTGTATGTTATTGGAAAGATAATTTATTCCGGAGTTGATTGCAGCATATGCCAGCTCTGTGGGACTTCAAAAACTAACACTGCAGCTGTTGTTTTGTGATCATGCCTATATTTTAGGATTTGCTCAATGCTGACCTTCAGTATGGAATAGAATGACTTTTTTTTTTTTTTTTTTAAACCGGTATCTGTGGTTGATATGGTAATAAACACGAACAAGAGAAAGAGAATCCAATTATGTTCTTTAATTTAGTTTAGTTAAACAATATTTTGCTTTACATATGGTATGCAATCTTCAGTGGATCAACCGATAAATGCAATTACACCCATATATAAGAATATGTCGACCAATTGCAAAACAACAATAACAACACCTATTTTGTATTTAGATATATATATATTTGCTTAAAAATATTATTAAATTTGGAAATTTGAAAATCGCCGATAGATATAAACAAGTATTGCATTCTCGGTTTGACTGAGATTGTTCATGACTGGTAGTGAAAAATGCTTTCTACCGTTAACGTCCTCCAGTCATGGGTTGAGCAGAACGCAACATTTTACTTTAAAGCCACAAAGTGTGAGTTTGATGATCCCAAAGTACCAGTCCGTAACAACACTACTGATGTTTAAAAGTCAAACGACTTAATTAAAAAGCAACATATCATAGGGTGATTAAACAATACCTGGAGACTTTACAGTCCGTTTAAAGAAATGGAGACTTTTATTTAATCCCTCCAAATGTCTAGTGATTTTATTTTCTAACAGAATGACGTGATTCTCATTCCAACGGCATTTTGGTACTTTGGAAATAAAGCAAAACTTTGTTGATAAAGAATTAAATGCTTCATGTCAATGCGACACTGCTATAGACAGCTCTATGATACAGGACGTGCGTCTTTGCTTTCCATTCTGTCACTGGATCCACAGAGAAGAAACATTCAAATCATGTCGTCAGTATAGAGAAGATAATTATTCCAGCCTTGTTGTATATGTGCGAACTTTGACACAATATGTCTGCACTGATTTTCGTCAGCTTGAAAAATGTCGAACGATTGTCTGTTATTCAAACGTTTGCTCTGCGGGCGCGCAGCGTTTATCATGCTTGGATTGACCACTGTTAGCAGAAATTAATAAACATAAATTTAAGCTTTTTACAAAAATGGTTGACAATGCCGACACATTTACTGTGAAAACGGATTTTCAGAGTGAGACTTAACTTGTTTATGCTGCAGAGATGTAAAAATCAGTATGGTTTTATTCCTGGTGTTTATGAATTCTCATCAAGGACACGCTTTTGATTTACTTATTTTTTATCAAATGCATAATTTCCATCTAAATTAAGATGGAAAAGAGTTTTCAACAATGCTGTTAGTATATTTTGTACGGAAGAACGCACGCTCGCACGCACACACACACACACACACACACACACACACACACACACACACATTGCATGATGCCAGAATATAGTTCGTTTATATTACTCTTTAGAGCCATGAAACTCACACTTTGTGGTCCATCATTTTCATTCCAAGCTCTAACTGACATAAACATACGCGGAAGATATAGCAATCCCACTGCCAGAGTATGCTTAATTTAATTTAGTTGATTCCTTCGGTGTACAGGAAATAAATGTGTTTCTTTATTTGGCTATGCTTGTCATCTGTGGAAATGAACCCGAGTCTGCTACTTTTCTCTCTTGTTTGTGTTTGTTGTTTCCAAAGGTATGTATTAACATTCATATCAGCGTTTGTTTAGTGCTGTGTGGCGGCCGTAAAAAATGTCGCCCCGACTACAAATCAGTATTATTATTATTTACTGGTCCTTTGGGATCATCAAGCCCATTCTGTGTTGCTTTAAAGTAGAATATCGCTTAAGCCAGTGCTAGGAGGCATTCGAGGTGTTGCATCTTATAATTACCTCTCATGAACATACTCGATAAAACCGGGTCTGCTACTTTTCTCTCTTTGATTGTGTTTGTTGCTTCCAAAGGATCACTTTTTCAGTATTTGTTCACTTACCGTAATATTGTTATTTCCCTATCATTACACTCAGATATCCATATTGATTTAACGGCCAAGTATGGTAAATTAAAAATAAGACAAATTTCAGCAGCAATCTCGGCTTATTACCTCTCATGATAACACTCAATACAAATGAGTCTGATTCTATTGTTTGAGTTGTTGCTTCCTACGGACCTATTGTCCGTATTATTTTATTGAGTATTTGCATGTGTAGTGGTCATAGTAATGCGATTACATTGTATAAACACAAACATATTACTAATAGCTTTAGGAGAATCACGTATGCCTGTACTGTTCATCCAGTGAAAGTAAACAATCACGTCTACTTCTAAAATGTTGGCACAGTAGCTGGTAACATTTACACGAGGAGGCATCCAACAACAAACGGATGAAACAAGTGTAAGAATTCACTTTATTGATTAACAGAAAACGTACTAGAATTAAATAATTATTATGGTCATACTGCGAAGAAAATGTTCTGGATTTTATTGGTCAATGAGCCGTAGACATGCCATGTCTACGTCTCGCGACGTGAACATAGGACAATTTCCCCCTTAGGTACCCTATACCTGCAATACACAAAAACAAAAACAAAATGGCGACGATAACGTTGCCGATTCTTTTTGGAAACCTTTCTATTGCTTTTGCGCTTTCCATTGTGTGTAAAGGTCTGAAACAATCGTAAATATAATAAACATTAACATAGTGATAAAATACGTTTATTTTATGAAAAAATCCGCCAAATATAACGACGTCAGAGCGATGACGTCACGAAAATAAACAACGTCTAGTTGGAGGCACGTTACGGGGAAATTGGCGCAATAAAAATGAAAACGTGTTTTTGGCTTTTTTTTCTGCAACTGAGAATGTCTATCCGTGGCGAACAAAAATAAAAAAACGAACTCTCTTCTTTAACTTTCTTTCTAAATAGTCAATTGCATAATGCTAGAGCGGCCGTCTCGCATAGGGAAGGTCTTGGTTCAGTCCCCTACCGGCTTCTTACAAATGATACGTGTAGCTTACTAGCTTGACGTTCAGTATATAAAGGGTAGCTTTAGGACTGCTTGACGGGTGTCAGTGTAATGTGAGGATTTTAGTATAATATATTGTAGTAGAGGAAATATATATTCAATTTGTTTTTCAAATTTCAGATGGGGAAAAGAAAATGTTTTATATCTGAATCTTACTTAGTCCATGAAAATACTCAATGCTGATTGGTTATTGAGGTAGTTTAAAAATTTGTATCAGGATCTCTGACGCCACGTCCTTTAACCGTTAGGGCGTCATTTTTAAACGCCAGAAGTCATCCAAAGCAACGATTACGTTATTTTAAAGCAAAAACAGCAAATTGAAATTATTAAAAACAAGATAAAGCTGTATATTTTTGTTTGGTGTTGAGAGATGGGCATATAATTTAAGTTTTGAAAATTTGTTGTATTAAATAGTAAAAGAAAGAGAAATACACAATTTACAGTGGGTCCATATTGTGCGAGATCAAAACCTTGTGTTTGGGACTTGAAACACATTGAAACCGAAGGCCTACGGCCCTTGGTGTCGACGATCTTCAAGTCCCGCCCACCAGGTATTGATCTGGGACAATATAAACCCTCTGGAGATATTCTTAAATATCCATACATTGTTTTATTCAGCAAATACACCCTTATTTCCCTAGAGACCTAGGAATTGTCTGGTAATTTAAAACAGGATTGCAATAATTACACACTAAATACGTTTTATTCCCTGTAGATTTATTATTACTGTCTGACGATTACATTATTTCATTTTTATATGAGGAACTGGAGAGCACCGTAAATGGCAAACTTCATTACACTCCTTTGAGAACGCAGTTCATCGATATGCATATTGAAGTTGAAAAACATGCAAAACAAACATCCCACTGTGTAATGGATTCATAAATAACATAAACATCCATATAAAAAACGCTTTATGATTTTACAAGCTGTGTATTTTTTTATTATTAAATTTGCCAATATTTACCAGTGCGGGCCAAACTAAATGTTTATATTGCTTATATAATATATTGCTTATATAAGATAGAGTTCAAAACTACGTCACAACGTGCTTTACGAGCAGTCCGGAAAACATGACATTTGTGGGGATGGCGTGTTCAGTCATGTACATACTCCGTGGTCCCTCCTTAATTCCATTAAGCGATGGGAAAGCTTATATTAGCAGAATTTTATAACGGGTATTTCGACAATAAAGCACGTTTAAAAACATGTTTTACTGAAAAACAAGTGGGATAACCTGTTTAAAATTATTGCTTATTTAATGTTTTAATGTTACAATAGGCAAACATTTAAGCCGAAATTAAGATTTTATTTCATACCCCAGCCAACCCGTTTTCGCTTCTTGGAGAAGGGGTTGGGTGAGGTATGAAAGTTACCCGGATCATGTAATGACGTGTAATGGTGTGAAACTGATAAGACCATGTCACAGGATCGCAAAGAAGTCTCTGGGGTAGTGGTGACCAGTACTATTTCGGCAGTGCGTAAGTCAATATTTATTTTATGTGTTGTACATTATTGTCATATTTAAATAGGTGTTCGGAAATAATAGGTGTTCGGAAGTAAGTATTTGCCTGTGTAAACCATAGGTAGTTTAGCAGGATATTGGCTTTATTTCTGGTACGTTTTCAAACGCCAGGATATATTAGCAAATTATTGTCTGTTAGATTATTATGGCATATATTAACATTATTTGACAATGCCAGTAGTTCTGTAGATAGTATATGGATCACGCGATTCAGATTGTAAGTACTTTTTCTACGGAGGTTTCTGTCATTACTTCATTGCATAAAAGTTTATTGTTTATTGTGCAGTGTAAATCTCTCTGAGGTTGTTTATTATAGTGTCATTATTATTCAGTCCCTCTGAGGTCGCTGTACCAGTATAGCCTATAATGTGTCAGCGGGATGTAAAAGCAGTTATTCATTCAGTCATGTTGTCTATGCGTTGAAAATTAAGTATAATGTTCATGATTGAATTATTATGTTGTAAGTTTTGAGTTACAACTAGAATTGTGAGATTTCATTGTCGTTAAATTGCATCTGTAATTGTATTACACGTTTTGTTAAAGTCTAGCATAATGTTAATTCGCGGAAGGTGTAAAATTCGGGTTTATTCATTCTGAATAATGATTGATTGCAATCAGTTAAGTTATTAGGTATGGTGATACCGTAGTGCTATAATTGTAGTAGAGTACATGTTTTGGTAACATTCCTAGACTGAGTATATATGTTGTAGATGTATAGACGCTAGGAGCGCAGGTAGGGCGTACTGTCGGGAGCGTGGTCTACGGGGTCGTAGGAGGAGAACGACGTCTTAGGACGCGGGAACCGCATCATTCGCTATTGACCAAGCTAATGAAGGAAATAATGTGGAAGTAAATTCGCGGAAGTGAAGTATGAGTGGTGCCGGACACTGAACTGTAAAAGATGGACTCCGCTAGATATAGCTTTGAGATAGAAATCTTTGATATAGCTTTATTTCATACATACGGATATTTAGTCTGATTAAAACCGAACAATCTAATGTTTATTTAAGATAGTGAATAGAGATTCATATAATATGTATTGAAATTCTTTAAAAACGTTGATATTTCTACTTTGTCATTTATATTCATTTGTATATATATTCATCTTGTAAATAAATTTGTAAATTTATTTATTCTGGATTTTCCCTTGGTGAGTTGTCTCCACTTGGTCCATCTTGTAACAATGCGTAGCATATGAATGGTATGCAAGACAAATAATCAATCATGGGTAGATACCCTGTTAAGATTGGGAAATTCTACATTCTACACATTCCCCATTTGCACCGGTACCCATGAATATTCTTATATTATGGTGTATTGGGAACGCATGCCGCTTGAAGTGGATCGCAGGGTATCGAATGCGTCTTGTAGAGGGCGTGGGAGGTGTTGCACCTTACAATTCCTCTCATGAACAGACTCAATAAAACCGAGTCTGCTACTGTTATCTCTTGTTCGTGTTTGTTGCTTCTCCGTTTCAGTATGAAATGTAATACGGATAAACTCTAAAATACGATCTAACCTATTTAGACTTAACACATGCAAAGCATGCTTCTCATTGTTTCCAATTTAAAACGACCGATACCACCATGTTACTCGCGCAATACGTCTTCTGTTTTTATAGGATAATTTCACTAACAACGTTATACATATCTGATTTGCTCGCGATCTGCGGAATTCGCTTCGAATATCAAACTTTTACAACATTCTGCAAGCAAATTAAATCCAAAAAAAGCATACACGAATCCCTCGATACGTCGTTATCAAATGTGGGAAACGTCTTGTAGTTTAATCGATGACACATCTAAATTCATAAAACAAAATGTTGCTATGATACCGTTTCCGTTATTTTTGTTATTTTTATGTTCCCCGAAATTTTCGGGGGAGCATATAGTCGCCGCTTTGTCCGTTCTTCCTTTCTTTCAGCCGTCCAAAACCTATTTTTGTCTGGATTTCATACTTAGAATTCTTGTCCGGAGCATAACTTCAAAACTACTTATGGGACCGCAATAAAACTTAACATAACGCTAGAGGACAATGAGAGAAAGTGCAGAATGAACAAACTGTAAACTCTGTCTTCATTCAGATTAGAGATATTGCCCTTTGTAATATTATATTTATTGTTCGTCTCAGGGGCATAACTAAAAATACACTCAATGGGACTGAAATGAAACTTCACACAATGATAAAAGGCAGTAAGAGGGAGTTCAGAGCACAATAATCGTAACTCGTGTTTTTTTTTTCAAATTAGAGTTATTGCACTTTGTACTTTTATACTTATATTTCTTGTCCAGAGCATAACTCAGAAACAGCTGTAATGAAACTTCACACAGTGATAACTGGCAATGCTTGGAATTGCAAAACCATAACTCTGTCTTAATTCAAAATAGCGTTATTGCCCTTTTGAATTTTATACTTATAATTCTTGTCCGGAGCACAACTACTAATGGGACTGCAATGAAACTTCACAAAATGATAAAGGGCAATGAGATATCTACAACCTATCTTCATTCAAATTAGAGTTATTGCCATTTGTAATTTGATACTTTTAATTATTGTCCGGAGCATAGGTCAACAATTACTAATGGAATGAATGACTGAATGAATGAATGGTGCTTTACGGCACGTCGACACATACATAGGTCATATTGTGCGCAAAAAATGATGAAAGATAAAGAAATGAAGTAGTAATTAAAAACTAACGTAAATATATAAAGAATGAATGAATGAATAGTGTTTTACGACACGTCGACACATAAATAGGTGATACTGTGCGCAAAAACTGATGAAAGATGAAGAAATGAAGTAGTAATTAAAATATAATGTAAATATATAAAGATCTACTATTTACAAATAAGGGATGATATGGTAGTAATATAAACTATATATGTAAATCAACAAATGCCCGTCAACGGGTATATAAACAAGTAAATATATATAAGAACACACTATAATGATTTATGTAGTCTGATTTCTTTAAGGACATCTACAACAAGACTAAAATCTATATTATCAAATATGTTTTAATAGTTTTATCTTTATTATTTATTATTTATATGAATTCTTAAATACTACTTCATTTCTTCATCTTTCGTCGGTTTCTGCGCACAATATGACCTATTTATGTGTCGACGTGCCGTAAAACACCATTCATTCATTCATTCATTCATTCATTCATTCATTCATTCATTCATTCATTCATTCATTCATTCATTCATAGTTTTAACATTGTAGTACCTTTGACGCTTAGGATCAAAGTCTTACACATTCCAACAAGATACCCTACCATGCACCGGGCTAGGACAACTTCTTCTCGACGAATTGGGTCTGCTAGAAGAAGGTCATTCTCCGAGTAACGGTTTAAATGAATGAAGTTTATTGTTAACTGACAAATCCCAAACGGCTTGCCAAAAGTTACGAATATAAGTGTTAATAAAACTTTTAAAATCAGTATAAGGTAATTTGCCATTATATATATGTAAACCTAATGCTGTTTTAGCAGCACTATCAGCTCTATCATTACCACGTATTCCTACATGGCTTGGAAGCCAGCAGCAAATAATAACATTATCAAGTATAAGAGAATTGTACTTTTCTAAAAGTTGAAGCACAACTGGGTTATCATATTTCATATTACCCAGTGCTTGAATAGATGAAAGGGAATCAGAAAAGATTACAAAATGGTCATCATCAGATTCCTGAATTGCCTTAAGTTCAGATGAAAAGATAGAGGCCTTGTCAGGCAGGCGGCTCTTTATACTGTGTTTGTGCACAACACTGCTGCAGCTACCTTATCTCCATCTTGAGAACCATCTGTGTATATACTCGTATGTTGAAAGTTACTTTATTTTGATTTAGTTTCATTATATTTGCTTTGAAAGACAGTAGGGTCTGCACTGGATTTGTTAATATTACAAAGATCAAAAATAATTGTTGGTGTTTCCAAAGTCCACGGTGAAATTTGTGGTACTTTGTACTTGGCAATCAAATCTATGTCGATTTCAGTGTCTCTTAATTTTGGTTTAATACGAAGACCAAATGGTCGAATGTCCTTCGGTTTACGATCGAAAAGAAGTTCATAACTAGGATAAAAAACAGTGTCGAAAGTTGGGTTTGAAGGGTTAGATTGTAATTTAATGGCATTTTGCACGGCTATTTTGTCCAATCTATGAGACAGTGATGGTTCATTAGCTTCAACATATAGACTTTCGGCTGGTGATGTACGAAAGGCACCTAAGGCGAGTCGTAATCCTTGAAATATATAATGATAAAACTATTTACAAATAAGGGATGATATGGTAGTAATATAAACTATATATGTAAATCAACAATGCCCGTCAACGGGTATACACACAAGTAAATATATATAAGCACGTATTATAATGATTTATATAGTCCGATTTCTTTCAGGAAATCTAAAACAAGACTAAAATCTATAGTATCAATAACTCTTTCATAGTATTAACATTGTAGTACCTTTGACGCATAGGATCAAAGTCTACACATTTCAACAAGATGTGTTTGACCGTTAACGGTACAAAGCCGGGTATACATTCTGGTAATCGCTCACCTTATCATGTTTCATATTACCCAGTGCTTGAAGACATGAAAGGGAATTTGAAGACATGAAAGGGAATCAGAAAAGATAACAAAATGGTCATCATCAGATACCTGAATATAATGTAAGGCAAGTACAAGTTCAACTGAAAATATAGAGGCCTTGTCAGGCAGGCGGCTCTTTATGCTGTGTTTGTGAACAACAGCTGCTGCAGCTACCTTATCTCAATCTTGAGAACCATCTGTGTATAAATGTTGAAAGTTACTGTATTTCGATTTAATTTCATTAAATTTGCTTTGAAAGACAGTAGGGTATGTACTGGATTTGTTACTATTACAAAGATCAACAATAATTGTTGGTTTTTCCAAAGTCCAAGGTGGAATTTGTGGTACTTTGTACTTGGCAATCAAATTTAGGTCGATTTCATTGTTTCTTTATTTTGATACGAAGACCAACTGGTCGAATGGCCTTCGGTTTTCGATCAAAAAGAGGTTCATAACTAGGATTAAAAACAGAAAGAGTGATCCAGTTCCCTAGAGCGTACTACACCCTTTGAATAATTGAGAGAAATGTGAGGAATAACCTCAACACGGATGTTTACGAAAGTTTGAATTTTAAGAAGATTGTCAGAGTGTGATATTTTGGCACACTCAGCAAGAAGTTTTCCATTATTGAGTTTGTTAACACTCCTTGGCTCACCGGCGATGCCAAATAAAGCATTGGAGATGGCAAAAGGAGAGAGTCTAGTTATAAATTTGTTTCCCAGATACGTGGAAAGCTGTTAAAGTTAATCCCTTATTCAAATCAGGTGCATCCGATAATGTAAACAACTACAGACCAATTTCTATTTTACCAACTCTTTCCAAGCTGATTGAAAAACATGTGCACAATTCATTTGTTGAGTTTTTAAATTATTATAAATTACTATGTAAATCTCAAAATGGGTTTAGAAAAAGCCACACCTGCGAAACGGCTTTAGTTCATATGACTGCCAAGTGGTTAAAAGGATTTAATGAAGGTAAATTTGTTGCTGTAATAATAGTTGATTTTAGGAAAGCGTTTGACTTAGTGGATCATAACATTCTTTTAAAAAAATTGCAGATCTATAAATTAGTGGCAGTACAGTTAAGTGGTTTAAATCTTATCTAACAGATAGGAAACAAAATGTTTCCCTAAATGGGGTTCTCTCTGATAAACAGATAATTACATGTGGTACCGCAAGTCTCTATCTTAGGACCTCTCCTATTCTTATTATTCATAAATGACCTTCCTATGTATCTTGATGGTACTGTATCTAATACAGACATGTATGCGGATGATACCACTATATATGATGTTAACACATCAAAAGCAGTAATTGAGCAAAATCTTCAAACCGCTTTAAATGCCCTCAATGCTTGGTGCTTGGCATGGTTTTAAACACAGAAAAAACTTAAGTGCTCTTAGTTACTACACCTCAAAAGCGTGCAAGACGTGTTAATAACAAATTGTCATTAACATATAATAACATTGAACTGCAACTTACAACAGGTGATAACATTCTGGGAATGTATATAAATGAACCCTTGAAGTGGGATATTCACATTATGTATATTCGTAAGAAAATATCAACCAACATCTGGCTACTGTCAAGAATAAAATCGTATATACCTTTAAATTACCGGATAATATTTTATAAGGCATATGTTCAACCTCATCTAGATTACTGTAATATAATATGGGGAAATACAAAGAAAGCTAACATACAACTGTTATTACGTTTGCAGAGGAGAGCATGTCGTACTATTTTAGGCGACCAATATACCACAATAAATGTAGCACTGGTTATCATTAATTCCCTTAATATCGAGCAAAGGATATTTCTCCAAAAGGCAAAATTTATGTATAGAGTATCAAAACATGCAGTCCCTTCATATATTTGTGATATGTTTCATCCTACTGTTATCTCGCAGAGAAATCTACGATCTGCTTACGAATTAAATTATATAACTCCAAAACCAAACAAAGACTTATTTAAAGGGAGTATGTCATACTCTGGAACAATTGTGTGGAATTGCATTCCTTCATATATTAAAGAATGTACTTCTTTAAAAACCTTTACATCTAACTGCGTTAAATGGCTGAAAACACAATCATAATGTAATTTTTGTAAAAGTATTGTTATGTTTGGCAGTTTTAGATAATTATACTGACATCTTGTGTACTGTGTGGTACTTTATTATGCAAACTACCACCTCAAACCATGTATAAACTTATGTATATATATTAAGAATGAATGTGTACATGGTTGTAAATGTGTGTGCCTGTGTGTGTATTTGCATGTATGTGTGCGCAATAATGTAAAGGAAATATCAACGTTTTGTTATATATGTTTTACATTGTACATGTGTATGTTTGACTTTGCAGAGGGCCCCAATGGAGATTAGTGTTGACTAATTGGGTCACCCTGTATAAATAAAGACATTCATTCATTCATTCATTTCATTCATCCCCTAGAGAGATAACATTGAGGAAACGAGGCCAATTTAAATGAGAAATATCCTCATCAGATTCAGATTCGGACTCTTCTCTAAATCGTTTAAAACCAGTAGGAGTAGTTTTTTTTGCGTGTTTTGGTCCCATAATGGGGAATTGATATTCATTATCTACGCTTCTCACCCGCCTCGGAATCCAACAAGGGGACATTTCCTGTGGATATCTGACAGACAAATGCCAAGAATACGTGAAAAGTATACGCATACATAACTAACGCATCAGACCCCCAATACCACCCAGCGGACATAACCCCTTAAATAAAAAGTCGAAGAGCCGCACTTATGTTCCGCCTAAAGTGGCATGAGTATATAGCGTTTAAAAATACATGATTAGCCCTAGCGCCACCGCCATAAAGGATCCTATCTACATTATGTTTAAAGAGGACAAAATAAAAGGGAAGTAAGATATTAAACGAGAGGGATTGAGAGAGATGGGTTCCCGCATAGATGGCGTGACAAACCGATTGATCAGATCGGCCAATCTGACCACCCGTCTAGTTGAAGTCCGGACCAAAGTGGTGTGTTGTAACGCGGAGATAACTACCAGAACTCCACGTCACTCAACCAGGATTCCATTCTCCAAAGACACGGGTCGCCACCCACGGTCAAGTGTGGGTTACTTTTCGTGGGAGGGGGTGCGGGGGTGTCTACCCCTCTGCTAAGTAACGAGCAGTCGGTTGTTTCTTATCACCCCACCACCGACTGGGGGCACTACTAATGGAACTTCAAATTAGATACAGCTGGGTGATACAAGGACGTATGATAAGTTCATGCTATATTTCGGGAAGCATCCATCGGTTCTACCGATTTTCTTGTTAAGTCATATTGTAATGTTTTATGGTAAAAGTGACGTGCATTTACATAGCCTTGGTGATGGTTAAATGATGGTTTGAATCAATGCCTTAAAATATCACCATGACAACCAAAGTTAGTCATACATAACCGAAACAAATTAAAGACGACTGACAAACAATGTAACGATCAAATCCCAGGGTACCGTGTAATCTAATTTATTTTATGATAAGCAAAAGAAATACTGTACTTTATCAGGGAAATAAAACTGTTATTTCACATTATAAAATATAGAGTTTTATTTCCCCAGTAGCTGCCTGCCGGTACTATTTTTTTTTTTAGAACGCTAAAAATGCTTGTAAAATCATAAAATAAAATGAAAATGTGTCGTATTGTCGTGAATAACATAATAATTTTATTTCATCTCGAAGTGAGATTTTTTTTATATTTTCACTCATGCTTCGCTGTTTTTCTCACTTCTCGATGAAATAAAATGTTATTCACTCCAAAACAACAAATATCCTCTATATAATAAAAGAAAAACTGTTGTTTTTTTCTAACTTATTGGCACAATTAAAACAAATTTAAAACAAATTACCAAGGAGGCAATAATTACTACATATAGTACATGAATTGTAAAACCAAAACATCAAAGATTATTTAACAAGCATACAATTCAAATATTGAACCATAATATTGAACATAATGTTAGTTAAGAAAGCATCTTCCTTCGCTATAATGAAGGATGGATATGGGAATTCTGTTTTTCTAAAATGCACGTATACTATATACACACAACTTTATTTTTTATGTCACTTCAACATGGTTATACAAGTGTCTCCGTGGCCGAATGGTTCACGACGTTGTGTTGTAAACCTTCGCCTCTCACCTCTGCGTGTTCGAATCTCACTGGGAGCTAGACTTGTAAGTGAGGAAGTGTCGATTCTTACGGATGTCGGGAGGTGTACAGTACTGGTTCTACCCAGTAAAAGTGGGTGGTCTGCCTCCACCACAAAAAATCGACCGTCATATATAACTCTACATGTGTTGAAAATGACGTAAAACAAACAAACAAACGTTATTATACGTGTGTCATTTGCGGTATATCTTTTTCGGTATTAGCTTTGGGATAATATTTAAATAAAATGTCTATTGTTTGACCCCAATATAATACAGATGATCACATCAGATATGTGTTTATATGTGAGCACCGAGCATCTAAATAAAGTCGCAACTTATCTAGTGTCTTGTTATTAACAACGGCAAACAGTCTCTTCAAGGAAAAAAAATTAGCCATTATGACCATTATTCTGTAAACAAAACATCGATCATACTTTATTGTTTATGATTTTTAATGCCCCCCGCCCCCCACCCAACAAGGGTGGCATATAGTAGTCGCACTGTCCGTCCGTCCGTCAGTCCTTTCGTTCGTTCGTCCGTACAATCGTGTCCGGTTAATAACTCTGACAATAATGGACGGTTTTTCAAATAATTTGGTACAATTGCTCAACACGACAAAGAAATATAAAAAGATCTGACATGGAAAGTAGCATTCAAGGAGGACAAAACACAGAAACAAACACGCAAACAGACAAACAAGAAGGCAAAAGTAATAATAAATGCAAACGACATCACAAAAACAAAAGGACGACGTGTCGCACACAGGTCCTTGGCTCCCAGGTCAAGATCACACTTAGAGGTCAAAGGTCAAAATGAAGTGCTTTTGTGTCCGGTTAATAACTGACATTCATAGACAGATTTTCAAATAAATTAGCACACCACAACAACACGACGTGTCTCGCGCAAAATCCAGGTCCATGGCTCCAAGGTCAATGTCACACTTAGAGGTCAAAGGTCACTTCGGGGGCATTTGTCACTTACAGTGACATTTCTTGTTATTTTTTTTTTATCATCTTAAAGTAAATAAAACTACGCCATGGCGGAGCTCTTGTTACAGACCAACATTTCCTGTTGCTTATTTATTAATTAGTTTATAACTAAATGCTGGAACGATTTGTGAAATCAATTCGAAAGAAACAGTTTGAGATGCATTACATATTCGTGGATTACAATAAATATATGTATAAACTTATATTTCAAAAACGATTTTAATAGAGTACATGTTCTAGTGGTGCATTTATTTAAAAAATATATCAACATGTCAAAGTATTTTCCGTTATGTCAGACAAGCTAGGGTGAGGACATGCTTACTGGGTCACTAGCATGTATCACATACAATATATATTTCACGACACTATATTTCAGATTCGCAGGAGGTTTTCTCCAAGAAACCGATATTGCATAAGTTTTCTTTAGTGGCACTCATTATAAACGTCCAAGCAGTTGCTTATTGTGTCTCCAAGAGACGGATATTAAATTAGCTGCCATCCGTTTCGCCAGTGGTTTTCAGGTGGAAATCATGAACTAATGCTAGTTGTCGCATTAACAACGCAGTATTGTCTGATTGACATTATATTGATAATGACAAAAATACACAGAGCTTTACTAAATTCGTTATTTTTAACATTAACATGATACAGCTTAGACTATCAATCTTTATTGTATCGGAAGCAAATTTAAGAACTTGTGATTTTGATAGTGCGATGACCGGATTGTGGGCCCTGTGATGACGTCTTCGTAAATCTTGAGAAGACGGTAACGTTGATGTTTGTCTTCAGTCTAGTCTTGTCGTGCCCTTAATGTTGTATTCTCTTGTTGCTTCGGCTTTCGCTTAGTCATTGAGAAATTGCTTTGTGGATTTCTATGATTTAGTTTTTTTTATATTCATAGATACATGATCATCTTTGATCAAAAATAAAGAATCAAAATAAACCAGAAGCTCCGTTTCCGAATTGGGAACCGGACTAATAAAACTGTAATTTTAGGACAAATAATGCATGCTGAGGAAAGTATGTGTCTTCAAAAACGCTATCGATGATGTTTCACCAGACGACTACAAACTAAATGTATATAAAAGCTATTACGAAGCAGAGTGGTTGGTTTAAGACATTTAACATATAGCCTTATTGCTATTCCCGAATGAGCTCAGAGGTATTAGGGGAGATGACTGTGTCTCGTTACAATGCCTAGATGATTACCATGTTTGATTTGTTACAGTAACATAAAAGAATATATTCAAATTTAGGTCTAGAATATAATTTAAAAGCGTTGTACAGTCAAATTTTTACCTATGGCATAGAAGTTAAATTATATTTCATATCTTGAAACTGCGATAGGTTTGTTCGATAATTTGTAGCCACTCTGACAGGCATTGAGGCAGTCAACTTAATTTGTCTTTGCTGTCTTGTAAATGCTGTATGAGTGTTCCATGATTTGCATTGAAGCCAGTGTGAACTAACGTTTGGTGCCAGGTTCTATACATATAAACAGAAACGTTTTTTATTATTGATATTTCAGAATATCTTAAGGCATTAAGGTTATCCCCCTATAACGTGTCTAAAATGGTTATAGATGTTATATTATAGCATGTCGCGTCATAGATTGCCTTATTGTGATATGTTATTATTTTACTTCTTTGATCACTTCTTTGATTTGAGTGCGTTTTTCGTTGACTGTGTTTTGTGAATGCTACATATCTTGTTCGATTTTATACCTACTTCCAAAATGGCTTCTAGCAGTAACTAAAGTTTAAATATGATTTCTTTGAAACATATAGTAATCTATTGGTTGAATATTCATAGAACTTCACATTAAAATTGCGGATGAGGACTACACTAACATAAAGCTTTCTTAAATAGGCAATATGGTTCTTAACCTCTTAACATGCATTACTAAAACTAAGTAAAGTAGAAGAAGAAAAGAAGTAAAAGTTTGTTATCGGTATCCTCAAGAACGATGCAGGATCATATAATGACATTCATGGTTAATCCTAATTAAATTCAACTCCCTACTTAATCAAAGTTTAAGTTGTTAAATACTGATAATATTATATTGAAACATGTTTATAATATGGCCTATGACGACTGTGTTAATGACAAAAAGAACTGGTTATCTAATGTTAAAACGTATTGTATGAATATGGTTTCAATTGGGTTTGGGATAATCCTGATACAGTTGTTTGTAAGACATTTGTATTAGTATTCAAACAAAGAATAATCGATTGTTTTTTGCAAAAGTGGTATGCTGATAAACAAAATTCTGGTGTCTTAGATTTGTATAACAATGTGAAAAATCATTTTCATTATGAAATATATTTAGATGTATTGCCATGCGATTTAAGAAGTTTAGTAAGTAGAATAAGGTTATCGTTACATTCTCTCAGAATTCAAGCAGGTTGGTATGGTATCAATAGGATTGAAAGAAATGAACATGTTTGTCAGGTATCAATAGGATTGAAAGAAATGAACATGTTTGTCAATATTGTAATACTCAAGATATTGAATATGAGTTTCATTTCATTCTAAAATGCCCATGTTACTCCGATATAAGGAGGAAATACATAGCACAATATTATTGTAATAGACTAAGTATGTTTAAATTCATCGAATTATTGCAAACTGAATTGGCTTCATATCTCAAATGTGCGATGTGACATAGAATATCTATAACGCATGTAGATTTATAGATCATCCTCTTAAGAACTGATATATGTCTGTATATAAATCATATACTTTGTATGTTACATGTGATTTAAATATGTATTTTGTAATTGTTGTATATATGTTATGATGATGTACTTAACGTACAAGTCAATACAAGTATGTTCTGTTCTGTTCTTAATCTAAATGTGCCACAAAAAGTATTTCATTCCATAATATATGTTAATCCTTGAAGAGCATTTATTATGATTAACAGTGTAGTTATAATTCCTCTGCGAGCAGTATTGCCAATTATATAATTATCGAACTATACATCGGTATCTTTATGAAACATGTGATCTTTAATTGGCATTTTTATTTTAAAAGACTAAACTAATTGATGTTGGTTAATCGCAAACGGAAGTAACGTAATCCAGTGTAAACATAATTTGTCGGCGATTGTATTTTTCTCCTAATGGATAATAACTGAATTATTAGAAGAAAAGAGATTTTGTTTTCTCGTTATTCTAAAAGTTCACGTGTTTCTGACGCAATTAACATGACGATGGTTGTCAATCATTTATCCATTTACAATTACGATACCTCCGACAAACACTAGCACGTGCAACTGTTAATAATAAATCCTATTGTCAATATACTCCGACATCAGCACTAGGGAGAAGATACCTAATTAATGACGTCATTTAATTGGTAATGTACAGAACCAGTTTGCTTTGCAATATTGAAAGTGTTGTTAATATACACTTTGTGTAAAGCCAACTGTCACTTTGAGATTTCCATGTAGCCCCCTGCAAAGAAAAAATAAATAACAATAACATATTGCCCAAAAATTAGATGATTTGATTTCAAACAAAATCCCCATATGCATTACTAAGCATTTAGACATATTGTGTAAGGTTATGTTAGCCATATGCGAGTTAATGTTATTTGAAATCTTACGTCGATTATTATACTGATCACTGGGTAGAACCAACTATGCAATGACATTTAAATTAACGCCATTTAAGAGAAAAGCTGATATTGTTGACATTTAACACATCCTATCATCAGCTGTTAAAATAGCTACATGTCAGAAATGTAATGATAAATACATTTATTACACGGAATAACGATCTCTCCAGATTGTCCCTATTACTATTTTCACTAGATGCATGTATATCTAGAACTCAAGAATATCATTGCTAGGAATAGAAACATTAATAAGTTACTAAAAAATAATTAGTACAATCAATATGGTTTTGTGATTTAACAAAAACAAATTGTGTATAGTTGAATATTGGTGTGGCAATTGAATTTTAACAATTTTAAATAAGTATCATGGTAAATGTAATGGCGTTTCTCATTGGTGATTGTACGTAACTCAACACCAATTATGTAATTAATTGAAGTATAATCGATTACCATGACCAATTAAGCTATAGGCGAATAACTGCTACTTTATGGTACTGTTTTATATGGCATGCTACACGTTAGTGCAATGCTGATATTCTCACATTCACATCCAGTATAGTATGGTTTTGTAAATGATTGTGCACCAAAACATGTGTTTGGTTAAGGTTACACATACTTTTAACTCCCATAAGGATTTTTTTTCATTTCGTTATATTTATCCTGAGTTCTATGTATATATATATTACGTTTTATTATATAAAGTGTTCTTGACGCTATAGTATATCATAACAGATACACTCTTTGCTTTATTTACAATCAATGCAAAATGTATGACTAAAGAGATGATTTAAAGTTCGATATCGTTAATTCACCCCACTTAGACGTTGATTTTTCCAGAGAAAAATCTGATGGGGTATATGTCTCTCAACCTATTCGTTTTTCTATAGTATGTAGTCAAGTTTTGACTTTGTTATTATAGTAACCATGATCTGCTTTGAAAACAAAGTAATTTAAGAACTTTTCTGTAACAAGGACTGTCACAACCTAGCTTCTGTTGTGACCTAATTTACAAACTTCGTACGATCTTTGGTCTAAACCATTTTTATACAATCTTTATTACAAGTATTAAAAACATTTATCAAAAGAGGTTATGAGCCTATCATTTTGCAACGCACTGCATGTTTAGTGGTTGTCTTGTTTACAATTCGCCACTATGCAGTTTCCCTCTATGACAGTGTGATGAGTAGACAGATTGTGAACCCTCTGAAGTCGTCTACGTAAATCCTGAAACGACGGTAGTATTTGATGTCTCCAATCTTGTCCTGTGATGCCCTTAATGGTTCATACATTCTATTGTTGCTCTGGCTTCTGCCAAAAAAGAATATGAGAATGGACCTTTGGAAACGGCCGAACACGATACATACGAAATATTGAAGTCTGGGTTTGATTGAGACTGTTCATGAACGGTAGTGAAATATGCTTGCTACCGCTCACGCCCCCTATCCCCGGGTTGAGCAGAACTTAATATTCATAAACTCAATAGTAATAATCTAACCATCCTGAAGATGGCATGCATATGGCGGTGGACATATTTATATTTTATACTTATTACACCCCCATGTACGTCGGCGTATGGTCCCAGTCTCTAACACAATTATATGCCCCGAAGAGCGAAATAAACAAAATGGAATTTAGTTGGGAGCAGCGGTTATGAAGCCTGCGCATCACAAGTAACAGCCAAAAGACTAAATTAAAAAGCAGACAACATATCCTATGGGTGGTTAAACATTATCCAGAGCCTTTATCGGCCGGAGTAGTGGAACCCCCGAATCGAAATTTAAGTAAGAACCACCGATATCTAAATATAAGTATCGGGTTCATTGATTACATGTTTTTTTACTTTCTATGTGTTTATTATTTATATTAATATAATTTTATGTATGTTTCATCTTTCTGTTATATTTCCTTTTAATGCTACATAGTTTGGTAGATGACATAGCATGTTGGGATGTCTTTATCTACTCTATCCAGTTTTATTGGGATGACGGCAGGGTAAGAGCGAGGTGCACACTGAAACCTAGTTTAAACCCCACCCGCGGCCTTTTTAACACTGACCGTTCCAATGCGATGTTCCTATTGCCAACTAGTTTATGTTTGGTATATCACACACACTTGTTCTTATTTATCCTTGTAATTGTTGTTTGTTTCGAAACCTGCATTTGGTAGACAGTGGTTCTTGAATGCTGCCGTTCCTGTTCGACTTTTATATACTAACGGCTATAATCACAATCTACACAGAGGAAAGGGCATGATAAATGTATATATATTTAGGTACAGATGTTTCCATTTTGGTTTTAAATAATTCCAGGCCAATCCCACAACTAATTACATTTAGATGAATCACGTATACAGGAAGTAACTGCGTTGCTATATTTGGCTGTGATTATACAATGATTATACCAAGTTTAGAAATCCTTATGATGCTATTTCCCAGTCATTACATGTGAATGTCATATTGCTTTCTGTAAACAGACAATCCCATATAAGGACAAGTACGGTCCTGCTAGAAATACTCTTTATATAATCTATCGAGTTCGTTTATATGACATAGTAATTTATGACCGATGCAAAGGAGAAAATATCAAGAGCATCCTAGTGAATAGTTGATCCATCTAAATAACTGGAAGGAGTACACTGGTCTCTGCCCTTGTTCGGTGCATGTTACTGCAAAAATAATGTCTCTTTCGATCGGCTTTAGTATAATATATGAAATATTGCCAATATATAGCAAGTGCTTAACCATTTGTTTTGTCTGAATAAAATATGGTAATTTTATATTAACAGTGTAATTTTATAAATGTACATATTTGACTGAGAAGAACATTAATGTAAAAGTAATGTTTGATCGAGTTGTTATAGTGTAAGGCGACCTAATCTTTTCGTAATTTAAATATATCATGTTCTGATATTTTCATCACTCTACAGCATAAGTTCATGTTAAACGTAACATAACGAATATACATTTACTTCATCACCTAAGCGACCATAACAATAAGGTCTAAAGCACATATTCATTGCTGCTAATTCAATAATTATTCGTTTACTAGTATTTTGTTACCGTGTTAATATATACCGTGTTAAGATCCATCATACAATGTTTTACCGTGTTAAGATCCATCATAGAATGTTTTACCGTGTTAAGATCAATCATACAATGTGTTACCGTCTTAAGATCCATCATACAATGTTTTACCGTGTTAAGATCCATCAGAGAGGGTTCGAGGTTTGGATAACATTGTACTACCAAATTCAATCTTCTGAAACATTGGTTGGAAACAAGTATTTAAGGCGGACTATTTTGATTTCATTACCGATCGAAATCAATGAAAATAAAATCCGACCAATAACACGCCTATTATTTCCTTATAAGTACATGCTACTCCTTAGGTATAGCTATAGTATCTTAAATGATGAAACAAACGAGATATGTGTCTATTATTATGGACAACATTTGTAATTAATATGTTATGAACATTTTGGCTATTATACCACATGAATGTTAGCTTTAACTTGCCTGATACGGCCAGACAAATTGCACGTTGAGGATTTCTTTTCATTTCTGATACTGTAATTTTCTACTTTATTGCAATTACCAGTTATATTCCAATTTAGCTTAAGTGCTTTAACATTAAGAGAGAACTGGGAATAGGCGGATAAAGGATTCTGAATCACTACAAATGCTAGAACGCTTAAACAAAACTGTTCAATATCAAAACACTGCCTTCCATCTACTTGCAACAAGTATTTTGGTGAATGTTTCGAGGGAGTAGAGTAGAGGGAGTAGATATACGTCTAACGTTTGTCCAACAAATAGGCTTACGACCGTTTCTAAACTACGACATGTAAGTTCGAAGCAAATGACAAAATCATTAATCTCTTGTTACCATGATTAATAGTATGCAATCTGATTCTTCCTGATTAGTGGTTGAACATTAGATATATAAACAGCTTCATCATCCTCATTGCTTACGAAATGCAGAACATGTTTTTTAAAGGTCGTGCCGGTGGAGACCATGGTTACCTGAAACCGTATTATCTGAATTCAAGCCCCACTGGCGGGCGACACTGTTTCTTTTGTGTGTTCTTGAGCACGATCTTTCTTTTAGACTCGCCGTCGGATGGTGACGTAATTCGGGTGGTCCCGTATATCGGAGTCTATCTTGCGATTACGTTAAAGCAACATATACATATATTCGTTAGTTATAATAGGATATGTTTTCGGATTCCAATATATCCTTCCTCTCTCTCTGTCGGTTCTAAATAACATATAATATGTTGCTTAGCCGTTTAACAACTTTCAATTGAATTTCTTCACAGGTCGATGGCAAAGTTTTTTCTGCTGGTACAGGTCCTTAGCAAAGTTTTTTCTGCTGGTACAGGTACTTAGACAAGAACGGGTACATTTGTCGTTTGTCTGGAATGTTTTTTTCTTTGATGGCCATGATGTTATAGTAGCTACATTAACTGCACAGCCTTTCAAATTATATTTTGTTTACAAAACCCAGACGATATATACTCTTAATGCCATATTCAGTTCTTAGCAAATACATGAAGAAAAACCTTGTCTGCATAGTTTAAATGATTTTACAACATAATGTAATTTCTGGGCTCAATGGATTACACTACAGAGACACCAACAATACTCTTTTAATCAACCCCTGGGCAGTGATCTATGCCACGTTTTTCGAGAGATGTAACGTTATTATTCCATTGCTGATAGTAGATTGATTGATTTTTCACTTTTAGAAGAGTTCTTCTGTTCGTTTCCTTTTACTTCCGACTCCCTCACCACAGACGCAAGTGTGTCTACCATCACTTGTGTCATTGGTTATAAGGTCTGATAAATATTCTTTGAATGGATTTACTATTTCGTAAATGGTGCTGATACTTGATTTGACATAATCAAACAACATTGTTTGAGTGCTTGCTGTCTGCTCATGTTGTATTATTACGACATTGTCCTTTTCACCCAATTCTGTTAAACTTCTAGCTATATTTGGATCTGACTTTCTCAATCCGAATGTTTTAATCATTTTCTGTTTAGGCTATAAAAAAGGATAAAAATATCGGACAGGGAAAGCAGCATTCAAGGACGACAGTCAAAACCACAAAACACAAAAACAAACACGGCAAACAGACAAACGAAAAGACAAAAGTAATAAAAAAATGCAAACGACATCGACAAACACAAAAGGGTTGACAATAGGGCTACCGCCTTGGAACGGTCAGTGGCAAAGAAGGCCACTGGGGGTTTAAACCGGTTCTAGGGTGCACCAAACCTCACACTTACCCTACTGTCATCCCATTAAAACAGGACAGTGTAAATAAAGAAATCCCCGCCATGATCTAATCTCTTACCAACAAGGCAGCATCAATAGGCAATATAAGTAAAACACAAATATGCTCGTGTAAATATAATACAAAAAAAACAATAGCCTAGAAAGCCACAATGAAGGTACTCATTGACTTTGCAGAAGCCAGAGCAGTAAGAGAATAAACCATTAAGGGCACGAC